>CAVMJV010000193.1:0-228577 GCA_963681835.1 Meloidogyne enterolobii
AAACCTAATAACATTTATTTTCTTAACAAACTTATTTTCAATTATATAAAATTATATAAAGAAGAATATAAAAATAAACTTGGAGGCTAAAACCTAATAACATTTATTTTCTTAACAAACATATTTTCAATTATATAAAATTATATAAAGAAGAATATAAAAATAAACTTGGAGGCTAAAACCTAATAACATTTATTTTCTTAACAAACATATTTTCAATTATATAAAATTATATAAAGAAGAATATAAAAATAAAATTGGAGGCTAAAACCTAATAACATTTATTTTCTTAACAAACTTATTTTCAATTATATAAAATTATATAAAGAAGAATATAAAAATAAACTTGGAGGCTAAAACCTAATAACATTTATTTTCTTAACAAACATATTTTCAATTATATAAAATTATATAAAGAAGAATATAAAAATAAACTTGGAGGCTAAAACCTAATAACATTTATTTTCTTAACAAACATATTTTCAATTTTATAAAATTATATAAAGAAGAATATAAAAATAAAATTGGAGGCTAAAACCTAATAACATTTATTTTCTTAACAAACTTATTTTCAATTATATAAAATTATATAAAGAAGAATATAAAAATAAACTTGGAGGCTAAAACCTAATAACATTTATTTTCTTAACAAACATATTTTCAATTATATAAAATTATATAAAGAAGAATATAAAAATAAACTTGGAAGCTAAAACCTAATAACATTTATTTTCTTAACAAACATATTTTCAATTATATAAAATTATATAAAGAAGAATATAAAAATAAACTTGGAGGCTAAAACCTAATAACATTTATTTTCTTAACAAACTTATTTTCAATTATATAAAATTATATAAAGAAGAATATAAAAATAAACTTGGAGGCTAAAACCTAATAACATTTATTTTCTTAACAAACTTATTTTCAATTATATAAAATTATATAAAGAAGAATATAAAAATAAACTTGGAGGCTAAAACCTAATAACATTTATTTTCTTAACAAACTTATTTTCAATTATATAAAATTATATAAAGAAGAATATAAAAATAAACTTGGAGGCTAAAACCTAATAACATTTATTTTCTTAACAAACATATTTTCAATTATATAAAATTATATAAAGAAGAATATAAAAATAAAATTGGAGGCTAAAACCTAATAACATTTATTTTCTTAACAAACTTATTTTCAATTATATAAAATTATATAAAGAAGAATATAAAAATAAACTTGGAGGCTAAAACCTAATAACATTTATTTTCTTAACAAACATATTTTCAATTATATAAAATTATATAAAGAAGAATATAAAAATAAACTTGGAGGCTAAAACCTAATAACATTTATTTTCTTAACAAACTTATTTTCAATTTTATAAAATTATATAAAGAAGAATATAAAAATAAAATTGGAGGCTAAAACCTAATAACATTTATTTTCTTAACAAACTTATTTTCAATTATATAAAATTATATAAAGAAGAATATAAAAATAAACTTGGAGGCTAAAACCTAATAACATTTATTTTCTTAACAAACATATTTTCAATTATATAAAATTATATAAAGAAGAATATAAAAATAAACTTGGAGGCTAAAACCTAATAACATTTATTTTCTTAACAAACATATTTTCAATTATATAAAATTATATAAAGAAGAATATAAAAATAAACTTGGAGGCTAAAACCTAATAACATTTATTATCTTAACAAACTTATTTTCAATTATATAAAATTATATAAAGAAGAATATAAAAATAAACTTGGAGGCTAAAACCTAATAACATTTATTTTCTTAACAAACTTATTTTCAATTTTATAAAATTATATAAAGAAGAATATAAAAATAAACTTGGAGGCTAAAACCTAATAACATTTATTTTCTTAACAAACTTATTTTCAATTTTATAAAATTATATAAAGAAGAATATAAAAATAAACTTGGAGGCTAAAACCTAATAACATTTATTTTCTTAACAAACTTATTTTCAATTTTATAAAATTATATAAAGAAGAATATAAAAATAAACTTGGAGGCTAAAACCTAATAACATTTATTTTCTTAACAAACTTATTTTCAATTATATAAAATTATATAAAGAAGAATATAAAAATAAACTTGGAGGCTAAAACCTAATAACATTTATTTTCTTAACAAACATATTTTCAATTATATAAAATTATATTAAGAAGAATATAAAAATAAACTTGGAGGCTAAAACCTAATAACATTTATTTTCTTAACAAACATATTTTCAATTTTATAAAATTATATAAAGAAGAATATAAAAATAAAATTGGAGGCTAAAACCTAATAACATTTATTTTCTTAACAAACTTATTTTCAATTATATAAAATTATATAAAGAAGAATATAAAAATAAACTTGGAGGCTAAAACCTAATAACATTTATTTTCTTAACAAACTTATTTTCAATTATATAAAATTATATAAAGAAGAATATAAAAATAAACTTGGAGGCTAAAACCTAATAACATTTATTTTCTTAACAAACTTATTTTCAATTATATAAAATTATATAAAGAAGAATATAAAAATAAAATTGGAGGCTAAAACCTAATAACATTTATTTTCTTAACAAACTTATTTTCAATTTTATAAAATTATCTAAAGAAGAATATAAAAATAAAATTGGAGGCTAAAACCTAATAACATTTATTTTCTTAACAAACTTATTTTCAATTATATAAAATTATATAAAGAAGAATATAAAAATAAACTTGGAGGCTAAAACCTAATAACATTTATTTTCTTAACAAACTTATTTTCAATTATATAAAATACAATTATATAAAATTATATTTATTATCTTAACAAACTTATTATATATATCTTCAATTATATAAAATTATAATAACATTTATTTTCTAATAACATTAATAACATTTATTTTCTAATAACATTTATTTTCTTATATAAAAATAAATAAATAAATTATATAAAGAAGAATATAAAAATAAACTTGGAGGCTAAAACCTAATAACATTTATTTTCTTAACAAACATATCTTCAATTATATAAAATTATATAAAGAAGAATATAAAAATAAACTTGGAGGCTAAAACCTAATAACATTTATTATCTTAACAAACTTATTATATATATCTTCAATTATATAAAATTATAATAACATTTATTTTCTAATAACATTAATAACATTTATTTTCTAATAACATTTATTTTCTTATATAAAAATAAATAAATAAATTATATAAAGAAGAATATAAAAATAAACTTGGAGGCTAAAACCTAATAACATTTATTTTCTTAACAAACATATCTTCAATTATATAAAATTATATAAAGAAGAATATAAAAATAAACTTGGAGGCTAAAACCTAATAACATTTATTATCTTAACAAACTTATTTTCAATTATATAAAATTATATAAAGAAGAATATAAAAATAAACTTGGAGGCTAAAACCTAATAACATTTATTTTCTTAACAAACTTATTTTCAATTTTATAAAATTATATAAAGAAGAATATAAAAATAAACTTGGAGGCTAAAACCTAATAACATTTATTTTCTTAACAAACTTATTTTCAATTTTATAAAATTATATAAAGAAGAATATAAAATAAACTTTGAGGCTAAAACCTAATAACATTTATTTTCTTAACAAACTTATTTTCAATTATATAAAATTATATAAAGAAGAATATAAAAATAAACTTGGAGGCTAAAACCTAATAACATTTATTTTCTTAACAAACATATTTTCAATTATATAAAATTATATTAAGAAGAATATAAAAATAAACTTGGAGGCTAAAACCTAATAACATTTATTTTCTTAACAAACATATTTTCAATTTTATAAAATTATATAAAGAAGAATATAAAAATAAAATTGGAGGCTAAAACCTAATAACATTTATTTTCTTAACAAACTTATTTTCAATTATATAAAATTATATAAAGAAGAATATAAAAATAAGCTTGGAGGCTAAAACCTAATAACATTTATTTTCTTAACAAACTTATTTTCAATTATATAAAATTATATAAAGAAGAATATAAAAATAAACTTGGAGGCTAAAACCTAATAACATTTATTTTCTTAACAAACTTATTTTCAATTATATAAAATTATATAAAGAAGAATATAAAAATAAACTTGGAGGCTAAAACCTAATAACATTTATTTTCTTAACAAACTTATTTTCAATTATATAAAATTATATAAAGAAGAATATAAAAATAAACTTGGAGGCTAAAACCTAATAACATTTATTTTCTTAACAAACTTATTTTCAATTATATAAAATTATATAAAGAAGAATATAAAAATAAACTTGGAGGCTAAAACCTAATAACATTTATTTTCTTAACAAACATATCTTCAATTATATAAAATTATATAAAGAAGAATATAAAAATAAACTTGGAGGCTAAAACCTAATAACATTTATTATCTTAACAAACTTATTTTCAATTATATAAAATTATATAAAGAAGAATATAAAAATAAACTTGGAGGCTAAAACCTAATAACATTTATTTTCTTAACAAACTTATTTTCAATTTTATAAAATTATATAAAGAAGAATATAAAAATAAACTTGGAGGCTAAAACCTAATAACATTTATTTTCTTAACAAACTTATTTTCAATTTTATAAAATTATATAAAGAAGAATATAAAATAAACTTTGAGGCTAAAACCTAATAACATTTATTTTCTTAACAAACTTATTTTCAATTATATAAAATTATATAAAGAAGAATATAAAAATAAACTTGGAGGCTAAAACCTAATAACATTTATTTTCTTAACAAACATATTTTCAATTATATAAAATTATATTAAGAAGAATATAAAAATAAACTTGGAGGCTAAAACCTAATAACATTTATTTTCTTAACAAACATATTTTCAATTTTATAAAATTATATAAAGAAGAATATAAAAATAAAATTGGAGGCTAAAACCTAATAACATTTATTTTCTTAACAAACTTATTTTCAATTATATAAAATTATATAAAGAAGAATATAAAAATAAGCTTGGAGGCTAAAACCTAATAACATTTATTTTCTTAACAAACTTATTTTCAATTATATAAAATTATATAAAGAAGAATATAAAAATAAACTTGGAGGCTAAAACCTAATAACATTTATTTTCTTAACAAACTTATTTTCAATTATATAAAATTATATAAAGAAGAATATAAAAATAAACTTGGAGGCTAAAACCTAATAACATTTATTTTCTTAACAAACTTATTTTCAATTATATAAAATTATATAAAGAAGAATATAAAAATAAACTTGGAGGCTAAAACCTAATAACATTTATTTTCTTAACAAACTTATTTTCAATTATATAAAATTATATAAAGAAGAATATAAAAATAAACTTGGAGGCTAAAACCTAATAACATTTATTTTCTTAACAAACTTATTTTCAATTATATAAAATTATATAAAGAAGAATATAAAAATAAACTTGGAGGCTAAAACCTAATAACATTTATTTTCTTAACAAACTTATTTTCAATTATATAAAATTATATAAAGAAGAATATAAAAATAAACTTTAAGGCTAAAACCTAATAACATTTATTTTCTTAACAAACTTATTTTCAATTATATAAAATAATATAAAGAAGAATATAAAAATAAACATGGAGGCTAAAACCTAATAACATTTATTTTCTTAACAAACTTATTTTCAATTATATAAAATTATATAAAGAAGAATATAAAAATAAACTTGGAGGCTAAAACCTAATAACATTTATTTTCTTAACAAACATATTTTCAATTATATAAAATTATATAAAGAAGAATATAAAAATAAACTTGGAGGCTAAAACCTAATAACATTTATTTTCTTAACAAACATATTTTCAATTATATAAAATTATATAAAGAAGAATATAAAAATAAACTTGGAGGCTAAAACCTAATAACATTTATTTTCTTAACAAACTTATTTTCAATTATATAAAATTATATAAAGAAGAATATAAAAATAAAATTGGAGGCTAAAACCTAATAACATTTATTTTCTTAACAAACTTATTTTCAATTATATAAAATTATATAAAGAAGAATATAAAAATAAAATTGGAGGCTAAAACCTAATAACATTTATTTTCTTAACAAACTTATTTTCAATTATATAAAATTATATACAGGGTGCGCCATAAGTAACCGGACACTTTTGAATCCCTTATAACTTTTTTTGTTATCAATATTTTTAGTTGATTTTAGGCTTATTTTTTAGCTCATTCAATTCTCTATTATGGCTAGTCAACGTAATTCTATAATCTCACTTTTTTTGCAAAAAAATTCAGTCCCCAAAATTTCACCTCCTTTGGATGTCCCAAAAAGCACTGTACAAGACAATCAAAAAATTCTGGTGAAAATTTTTTGGGAGAAAATTTTTTTGAAATTAATTTAGTAATGATGACACAACTAAGAACTTACAAAAAAGTGGAAGACCTAGCTCCGTCAGCACTTCCAAGAATATTAAAATGATCAAAATGTGGGTGCATCGCAATTCTCGACCCTACATGAGAAAAGTGGCTCGTGAAACCGGAATAAGTGAGATGACCATCAGACAAATAGCCAAAAATGAACTTGGGTTAAACCCCCACAATATCAAAAAGCACAACTTCTAACCGAAAAAACCAAAAAAGTTAGGCTTGAAAGATGCAAACTGCTCCTCCAGTGGCACGCATGTCCGGACATTTTTTTCACAGACGAAAAAATTTTTACAATAAAAGCCGTTCACAACCATCTTCTTTATATAATTTTATATAATTGAAAATAAGTTTGTTAAGAAAATAAATGTTATTAGGTTTTAGCCTCCAATTTTATTTTTATATTCTTCTTTATATAATTTTATAAAATTGAAAATATGTTTGTTAAGAAAATAAATGTTATTAGGTTTTAGCCTCCAAGTTTATTTTTATATTCTTCTTTATATAATTTTATATAATTGAAAATATGTTTGTTAAGAAAATAAATGTTATTAGGTTTTAGCCTCCAAGTTTATTTTTATATTCTTCTTTATATAATTTTATATAATTGAAAATAAGTTTGTTAAGAAAATAAATGTTATTAGGTTTTAGCCTCCAAGTTTATTTTTATATTCTTCTTTATATAATTTTATAAAATTGAAAATAAGTTTGTTAAGAAAATAAATGTTATTAGGTTTTAGCCTCCAAGTTTATTTTTATATTCTTCTTTATATAATTTTATATAATTGAAAATATGTTTGTTAAGAAAATAAATGTTATTAGGTTTTAGCCTCCAAGTTTATTTTTATATTCTTCTTTATATAATTTTATATAATTGAAAATATGTTTGTTAAGAAAATAAATGTTATTAGGTTTTAGCCTCCAAGTTTATTTTTATATTCTTCTTTATATAATTTTATATAATTGAAAATAAGTTTGTTAAGAAAATAAATGTTATTAGGTTTTAGCCTCCAAGTTTATTTTTATATTCTTCTTTATATAATTGAAAATAAGTTTGTTAAGAAAATAAATGTTATTAGGTTTTAGCCTCCAAGTTTATTTTTATATTCTTCTTTATATAATTTTATATACAAGGTCCTGGGACAAGGTCCTGGGACAAGCTCTTGGGACAAGCTCTTGGGACAAGGTCCTGGGACAAGCTCTTGGGACAAGGTCCTGGGACAAGCTCTTGGGACAAGGTCCTGGGACAAGCTCTTGGGACAAGGTCCTGGGACAAGGTCCTGGGACAAGCTCTTGGGACAAGGTCCTGGGACAAGCTCTTGGGACAAGGTCCTGGGACAAGGTCCTGGGACAAGGTCCTGGGACAAGCCTGGGAAAAGGTCCTGGGACAAGGTCCTGGGACAAGCTCTTGGGACAAGGTCCTGGGACAAGCTCTTGGGAAAAGGTCCTGGGACAAGCCTTGGGACAAGGTCCTGGGACAAGCTCTTGGGACAAGGTCCTGGGACAAGCTCTTGGGACAAGGTCCTGGGACAAGGTCTTGGGACAAGGTCCTTTTAGCCTCCAAGTTTATTTTTATATTCTTCTTTATATAATTTTATAAAATTGAAAATAAGTTTGTTAAGAAAATAAATGTTATTAGGTTTTAGCCTCCAAGTTTATTTTTATATTCTTCTTTATATAATTTTATAAAATTGAAAATAAGTTTGTTAAGAAAATAAATGTTATTAGGTTTTAGCCTCCAAGTTTATTTTTATATTCTTCTTTATATAATTTTATATAATTGAAAATAAGTTTGTTAAGATAATAAATGTTATTAGGTTTTAGCCTCCAAGTTTATTTTTATATTCTTCTTTATATAATTTTATATAATTGAAGATATGTTTGTTAAGAAAATAAATGTTATTAGGTTTTAGCCTCCAAGTTTATTTTTATATTCTTCTTTATATAATTTTATATACAAGGTCCTGGGACAAGGTCCTGGGACAAGCTCTTGGGACAAGCTCTTGGGACAAGGTCCTGGGACAAGCTCTTGGGACAAGGTCCTGGGACAAGCACTTGGGACAAGGTCCTGGGACAAGCTCTTGGGACAAGGTCCTGGGACAAGGTCCTGGGACAAGCTCTTGGGACAAGGTCCTGGGACAAGCTCTTGGGACAAGGTCCTGGGACAAGGTCCTGGGACAAGGTCCTGGGACAAGCCTGGGACAAGGTCCTGGGACAAGGTCCTGGGACAAGCTCTTGGGACAAGGTCCTGGGACAAGCTCTTGGGAAAAGGTCCTGGGACAAGCCTTGGGACAAGGTCCTGGGACAAGCTCTTGGGACAAGGTCCTGGGACAAGCTCTTGGGACAAGGTCCTGGGACAAGGTCTTGGGACAAGGTCCTTTTAGCCTCCAAGTTTATTTTTATATTCTTCTTTATATAATTTTATAAAATTGAAAATAAGTTTGTTAAGAAAATAAATGTTATTAGGTTTTAGCCTCCAAGTTTATTTTTATATTCTTCTTTATATAATTTTATAAAATTGAAAATAAGTTTGTTAAGAAAATAAATGTTATTAGGTTTTAGCGTCCAAGTTTATTTTTATATTCTTCTTTATATAATTTTATATAATTGAAAATAAGTTTGTTAAGATAATAAATGTTATTAGGTTTTAGCCTCCAAGTTTATTTTTATATTCTTCTTTATATAATTTTATATAATTGAAGATATGTTTGTTAAGAAAATAAATGTTATTAGGTTTTAGCCTCCAAGTTTATTTTTATATTCTTCTTTATATAATTTTATATAATTGAAAATAAGTTTGTTAAGAAAATAAATGTTATTAGGTTTTAGCCTCCAAGTTTATTTTTATATTCTTCTTTATATAATTTTATAAAATTGAAAATAAGTTTGTTAAGAAAATAAATGTTATTAGGTTTTAGCCTCCAAGTTTATTTTTATATTCTTCTTTATATAATTTTATAAAATTGAAAATAAGTTTGTTAAGAAAATAAATGTTATTAGGTTTTAGCCTCCAAGTTTATTTTTATATTCTTCTTTATATAATTTTATATAATTGAAAATAAGTTTGTTAAGATAATAAATGTTATTAGGTTTTAGCCTCCAAGTTTATTTTTATATTCTTCTTTATATAATTTTATATAATTGAAAATAAGTTTGTTAAGAAAATAAATGTTATTAGGTTTTAGCCTCCAAGTTTATTTTTATATTCTTCTTTATATAATTTTATAAAATTGAAAATAAGTTTGTTAAGAAAATAAATGTTATTAGGTTTTAGCCTCCAAGTTTATTTTTATATTCTTCTTTATATAATTTTATAAAATTGAAAATAAGTTTGTTAAGAAAATAAATGTTATTAGGTTTTAGCCTCCAAGTTTATTTTTATATTCTTCTTTATATAATTTTATAAAATTGAAAATAAGTTTGTTAAGAAAATAAATGTTATTAGGTTTTAGCGTCCAAGTTTATTTTTATATTCTTCTTTATATAATTTTATATAATTGAAAATAAGTTTGTTAAGATAATAAATGTTATTAGGTTTTAGCCTCCAAGTTTATTTTTATATTCTTCTTTATATAATTTTATATAATTGAAGATATGTTTGTTAAGAAAATAAATGTTATTAGGTTTTAGCCTCCAAGTTTATTTTTATATTCTTCTTTATATAATTTTATATAATTGAAAATAAGTTTGTTAAGAAAATAAATGTTATTAGGTTTTAGCCTCCAAGTTTATTTTTATATTCTTCTTTATATAATTTTATAAAATTGAAAATAAGTTTGTTAAGAAAATAAATGTTATTAGGTTTTAGCCTCCAAGTTTATTTTTATATTCTTCTTTATATAATTTTATAAAATTGAAAATAAGTTTGTTAAGAAAATAAATGTTATTAGGTTTTAGCCTCCAAGTTTATTTTTATATTCTTCTTTATATAATTTTATATAATTGAAAATAAGTTTGTTAAGATAATAAATGTTATTAGGTTTTAGCCTCCAAGTTTATTTTTATATTCTTCTTTATATAATTTTATATAATTGAAAATAAGTTTGTTAAGAAAATAAATGTTATTAGGTTTTAGCCTCCAAGTTTATTTTTATATTCTTCTTTATATAATTTTATAAAATTGAAAATAAGTTTGTTAAGAAAATAAATGTTATTAGGTTTTAGCCTCCAAGTTTATTTTTATATTCTTCTTTATATAATTTTATAAAATTGAAAATAAGTTTGTTAAGAAAATAAATGTTATTAGGTTTTAGCCTCCAAGTTTATTTTTATATTCTTCTTTATATAATTTTATATAATTGAAAATAAGTTTGTTAAGATAATAAATGTTATTAGGTTTTAGCCTCCAAGTTTATTTTTATATTCTTCTTTATATAATTTTATATAATTGAAGATATGTTTGTTAAGAAAATAAATGTTATTAGGTTTTAGCCTCCAAGTTTATTTTTATATTCTTCTTTATATAATTTTATATAATTGAAAATAAGTTTGTTAAGAAAATAAATGTTATTAGGTTTTAGCCTCCAAGTTTATTTTTATATTCTTCTTTATATAATTTTATAAAATTGAAAATAAGTTTGTTAAGAAAATAAATGTTATTAGGTTTTAGCCTCCAAGTTTATTTTTATATTCTTCTTTATATAATTTTATAAAATTGAAAATAAGTTTGTTAAGAAAATAAATGTTATTAGGTTTTAGCCTCCAAGTTTATTTTTATATTCTTCTTTATATAATTTTATATAATTGAAAATAAGTTTGTTAAGATAATAAATGTTATTAGGTTTTAGCCTCCAAGTTTATTTTTATATTCTTCTTTATATAATTTTATATAATTGAAAATAAGTTTGTTAAGAAAATAAATGTTATTAGGTTTTAGCCTCCAAGTTTATTTTTATATTCTTCTTTATATAATTTTATAAAATTGAAAATAAGTTTGTTAAGAAAATAAATGTTATTAGGTTTTAGCCTCCAAGTTTATTTTTATATTCTTCTTTATATAATTTTATAAAATTGAAAATAAGTTTGTTAAGAAAATAAATGTTATTAGGTTTTAGCCTCCAAGTTTATTTTTATATTCTTCTTTATATAATTTTATAAAATTGAAAATAAGTTTGTTAAGAAAATAAATGTTATTAGGTTTTAGCCTCCAAGTTTATTTTTATATTCTTCTTTATATAATTTTATATAATTGAAAATAAGTTTGTTAAGATAATAAATGTTATTAGGTTTTAGCCTCCAAGTTTATTTTTATATTCTTCTTTATATAATTTTATATAATTGAAAATAAGTTTGTTAAGAAAATAAATGTTATTAGGTTTTAGCCTCCAAGTTTATTTTTATATTCTTCTTTATATAATTTTATAAAATTGAAAATAAGTTTGTTAAGAAAATAAATGTTATTAGGTTTTAGCCTCCAAGTTTATTTTTATATTCTTCTTTATATAATTTTATAAAATTGAAAATAAGTTTGTTAAGAAAATAAATGTTATTAGGTTTTAGCCTCCAAGTTTATTTTTATATTCTTCTTTATATAATTTTATATAATTGAAAATAAGTTTGTTAAGATAATAAATGTTATTATGTTTTAGCCTCCAAGTTTATTTTTATATTCTTCTTTATATAATTTTATATAATTGAAGATATGTTTGTTAAGAAAATAAATGTTATTAGGTTTTAGCCTCCAAGTTTATTTTTATATTCTTCTTTATATAATTTTATATAATTGAAAATAAGTTTGTTAAGAAAATAAATGTTATTAGGTTTTAGCCTCCAAGTTTATTTTTATATTCTTCTTTATATAATTTTATAAAATTGAAAATAAGTTTGTTAAGAAAATAAATGTTATTAGGTTTTAGCCTCCAAGTTTATTTTTATATTCTTCTTTATATAATTTTATAAAATTGAAAATAAGTTTGTTAAGAAAATAAATGTTATTAGGTTTTAGCCTCCAAGTTTATTTTTATATTCTTCTTTATATAATTTTATATAATTGAAAATAAGTTTGTTAAGATAATAAATGTTATTAGGTTTTAGCCTCCAAGTTTATTTTTATATTCTTCTTTATATAATTTTATATAATTGAAAATAAGTTTGTTAAGAAAATAAATGTTATTAGGTTTTAGCCTCCAAGTTTATTTTTATATTCTTCTTTATATAATTTTATAAAATTGAAAATAAGTTTGTTAAGAAAATAAATGTTATTAGGTTTTAGCCTCCAAGTTTATTTTTATATTCTTCTTTATATAATTTTATAAAATTGAAAATAAGTTTGTTAAGAAAATAAATGTTATTAGGTTTTAGCTTCCAAGTTTATTTTTATATTCTTCTTTATATAATTTTATAAAATTGAAAATAAGTTTGTTAAGAAAATAAATGTTATTAGGTTTTAGCCTCCAAGTTTATTTTTATATTCTTCTTTATATAATTTTATAAAATTGAAAATAAGTTTGTTAAGAAAATAAATGTTATTAGGTTTTAGCTTCCAAGTTTATTTTTATATTCTTCTTTATATAATTTTATATAATTTAAAATAAAAATGTTATTAGATTTTAGCCTCCAAGTTTATTTTTATATTCTTCTTTATATAATTTTATAAAATTGAAAATAAGTTTGTTAAGAAAATAAATGTTATTAGGTTTTAGCCTCCAAGTTTATTTTTATATTCTTCTTTATATAATTTTATAAAATTGAAAATAAGTTTGTTAAGAAAATAAATGTTATTAGGTTTTAGCCTCCAAGTTTATTTTTATATTCTTCTTTATATAATTTTATATAATTGAAAATAAGTTTGTTAAGATAATAAATGTTATTAGGTTTTAGCCTCCAAGTTTATTTTTATATTCTTCTTTATATAATTTTATATAATTGAAAATATGTTTGTTAAGAAAATAAATGTTATTAGGTTTTAGCCTCCAAGTTTATTTTTATATTCTTCTTTATATAATTTTATATAATTGAAAATATGTTTGTTAAGAAAATAAATGTTATTAGGTTTTAGCCTCCAAGTTTATTTTTATATTCTTCTTTATATAATTTTATATAATTGAAAATAAGTTTGTTAAGAAAATAAATGTTATTAGGTTTTAGCCTCCAAGTTTATTTTTATATTCTTCTTTATATAATTTTATATAATTGAAAATATGTTTGTTAAGAAAATAAATGTTATTAGGTTTTAGCCTCCAAGTTTATTTTTATATTCTTCTTTATATAATTTTATATAATTGAAAATAAGTTTGTTAAGATAATAAATGTTATTAGGTTTTAGCCTCCAAGTTTATTTTTATATTCTTCTTTATATAATTTTATATAATTGAAAATATGTTTGTTAAGAAAATAAATGTTATTAGGTTTTAGCCTCCAAGTTTATTTTTATATTCTTCTTTATATAATTTTATATAATTGAAAATAAGTTTGTTAAGAAAATAAATATTATTAGGTTTTAGCCTCCAAGTTTATTTTTATATTCTTCTTTATATAATTTTATATAATTGAAAATATGTTTGTTAAGAAAATAAATGTTATTTAGTTTTAGCCTCCAAGTTTATTTTTATATTCTTCTTTATATAATTTTATATAATTGAAAATATGTTTGTTAAGAAAATAAATGTTATTAGGTTTTAGCCTCCAAGTTTATTTTTATATTCTTCTTTATATAATTTTATATAATTGAAAATAAGTTTGTTAAGAAAATAAATGTTATTAGGTTTTATCCTCCAATTTTATTTTTATATTCTTCTTTATATAATTTTATAAAATTGAAAATATGTTTGTTAAGAAAATAAATGTTATTAGGTTTTAGCCTCCAAGTTTATTTTTATATTCTTCTTTATATAATTTTATATAATTGAAAATATGTGTGTTAAGAAAATAAATGTTATTAGGTTTTAGCCTCCAAGTTTATTTTTATATTCTTCTTTATATAATTTTATAAAATTGAAAATAAGTTTGTTAAGAAAATAAATGTTATTAGGTTTTAGCCTCCAAGTTTATTTTTATATTCTTCTTTATATAATTTTATATAATTGAAAATATGTTTGTTAAGAAAATAAATGTTATTAGGTTTTAGCCTCCAAGTTTATTTTTATATTCTTCTTTATATAATTTTATATAATTGAAAATAAGTTTGTTAAGAAAATAAATGTTATTAGGTTTTAGCCTCCAAGTTTATTTTTATATTCTTCTTTATATAATTTTATAAAATTGAAAATAAGTTTGTTAAGAAAATAAATGTTATTAGGTTTTAGCCTCCAAGTTTATTTTTATATTCTTCTTTATATAATTTTATAAAATTGAAAATAAGTTTGTTAAGAAATAAATGTTATTAGGTTTTAGCCTCCAAGTTTATTTTTATATTCTTCTTTATATAATTTTATATAATTGAAAATAAGTTTGTTAAGATAATAAATGTTATTAGGTTTTAGCCTCCAAGTTTATTTTTATATTCTTCTTTATATAATTTTATATAATTGAAAATATGTTTGTTAAGAAAATAAATGTTATTAGGTTTTAGCCTTCAAGTTTATTGTTATATTCTTCTTTATATAATTTTATATAATTGAAAATATGTTTGTTAAGAAAATAAATGTTATTAGGTTTTAGCCTCCAAGTTTATTTTTATATATTCTTCTTTATATAATTTTATATAATTGAAAATAAGTTTGTTAAGAAAATAAATGTTATTAGGTTTTAGCCTCCAAGTTTATTTTTATATTCTTCTTTATATAATTTTATATAATTGAAAATAAGTTTGTTAAGATAATAAATGTTATTAGGTTTTAGCCTCCAAGTTTATTTTTATATTCTTCTTTATATAATTTTATATAATTGAAAATAAGTTTGTTAAGAAAATAAATGTTATTAGGTTTTAGCCTCCAAGTTTATTTTTATATTCTTCTTTATATAATTTTATATAATTGAAAATATGTTTGTTAAGAAAATAAATGTTATTAGGTTTTAGCCTCCAAGTTTATTTTTATATTCTTCTTTATATAATTTTATATAATTGAAAATAAGTTTGTTAAGAAAATAAATGTTATTAGGTTTTAGCCTCCAAGTTTATTTTTATATTCTTCTTTATATAATTTTATAAAATTGAAAATAAGTTTGTTAAGAAAATAAATGTTATTAGGTTTTAGCCTCCAAGTTTATTTTTATATTCTTCTTTATATAATTTTATATAATTGAAAATAAGTTTGTTAAGATAATAAATGTTATTAGGTTTTAGCCTCCAAGTTTATTTTTATATTCTTCTTTATATAATTTTATATAATTGAAAATAAGTTTGTTAAGAAAATAAATGTTATTAGGTTTTAGCCTCCAAGTTTATTTTTATATTCTTCTTTATATAATTTTATAAAATTGAAAATAAGTTTGTTAAGAAAATAAATGTTATTAGGTTTTAGCCTCCAAGTTTATTTTTATATTCTTCTTTATATAATTTTATAAAATTGAAAATAAGTTTGTTAAGAAATAAATGTTATTAGGTTTTAGCCTCCAAGTTTATTTTTATATTCTTCTTTATATAATTTTATATAATTGAAAATAAGTTTGTTAAGAAATAAATGTTATTAGGTTTTAGCCTCCAAGTTTATTGTTATATTCTTCTTTATATAATTTTATATAATTGAAAATATGTTTGTTAAGAAAATAAATGTTATTAGGTTTTAGCCTCCAAGTTTATTGTTATATTCTTCTTTATATAATTTTATATAATTGAAAATAAGTTTGTTAAGAAAATAAATGTTATTAGGTTTTAGCCTCCAAGTTTATTGTTATATTCTTCTTTATATAATTTTATATAATTGAAAATAAGTTTGTTAAGAAATAAATGTTATTAGGTTTTAGCCTCCAAGTTTATTTTTATATTCTTCTTTATATAATTTTATATAATTGAAAATAAGTTTGTTAAGATAATAAATGTTATTAGGTTTTAGCCTCCAAGTTTATTTTTATATATTCTTCTTTATATAATTTTATATAATTGAAAATAAGTTTGTTAAGAAAATAAATGTTATTAGGTTTTAGCCTCCAAGTTTATTTTTATATTCTTCTTTATATAATTTTATATAATTGAAAATAAGTTTGTTAAGATAATAAATGTTATTAGGTTTTAGCCTCCAAGTTTATTTTTATATTCTTCTTTATATAATTTTATATAATTGAAAATAAGTTTGTTAAGATAATAAATGTTATTAGGTTTTAGCCTCCAAGTTTATTTTTATATTCTTCTTTATATAATTTTATATAATTGAAAATATGTTTGTTAAGAAAATAAATGTTATTAGGTTTTAGCCTCCAAGTTTATTTTTATATTCTTCTTTATATAATTTTATATAATTGAAAATATGTTTGTTAAGAAAATAAATGTTATTAGGTTTTAGCCTCCAAGTTTATTGTTATATTCTTCTTTATATAATTTTATATAATTGAAAATAAGTTTGTTAAGAAAATAAATGTTATTAGGTTTTAGCCTCCAAGTTTATTGTTATATTCTTCTTTATATAATTTTATATAATTGAAAATAAGTTTGTTAAGAAATAAATGTTATTAGGTTTTAGCCTCCAAGTTTATTGTTATATTCTTCTTTATATAATTTTATATAATTGAAAATAAGTTTGTTAAGAAATAAATGTTATTAGGTTTTAGCCTCCAAGTTTATTGTTATATTCTTCTTTATATAATTTTATATAATTGAAAATATGTTTGTTAAGAAAATAAATGTTATTAGGTTTTAGCCTCCAAGTTTATTGTTATATTCTTCTTTATATAATTTTATATAATTGAAAATAAGTTTGTTAAGAAAATAAATGTTATTAGGTTTTAGCCTCCAAGTTTATTGTTATATTCTTCTTTATATAATTTTATATAATTGAAAATAAGTTTGTTAAGAAATAAATGTTATTAGGTTTTAGCCTCCAAGTTTATTTTTATATTCTTCTTTATATAATTTTATATAATTGAAAATAAGTTTGTTAAGATAATAAATGTTATTAGGTTTTAGCCTCCAAGTTTATTTTATATATTCTTCTTTATATAATTTTATATAATTGAAAATAAGTTTGTTAAGAAAATAAATGTTATTAGGTTTTAGCCTCCAAGTTTATTGTTATATTCTTCTTTATATAATTTTATATAATTGAAAATATGTTTGTTAAGAAAATAAATGTTATTAGGTTTTAGCCTCCAAGTTTATTGTTATATTCTTCTTTATATAATTTTATATAATTGAAAATAAGTTTGTTAAGAAAATAAATGTTATTAGGTTTTAGCCTCCAAGTTTATTGTTATATTCTTCTTTATATAATTTTATATAATTGAAAATAAGTTTGTTAAGAAATAAATGTTATTAGGTTTTAGCCTCCAAGTTTATTTTTATATTCTTCTTTATATAATTTTATATAATTGAAAATAAGTTTGTTAAGATAATAAATGTTATTAGGTTTTAGCCTCCAAGTTTATTTTTATATATTCTTCTTTATATAATTTTATATAATTGAAAATAAGTTTGTTAAGAAAATAAATGTTATTAGGTTTTAGCCTCCAAGTTT
This sequence comes from Meloidogyne enterolobii, assembly GCA_963681835.1. Taxonomy (NCBI): domain Eukaryota; kingdom Metazoa; phylum Nematoda; class Chromadorea; order Rhabditida; family Meloidogynidae; genus Meloidogyne; species Meloidogyne enterolobii. Next base: position 18,016 of record CAVMJV010000193.1, read on the forward strand.
ATTTTTATATTCTTCTTTATATAATTTTATATAATTGAAAATAAGTTTGTTAAGATAATAAATGTTATTAGGTTTTAGCCTCCAAGTTTATTTTTATATTCTTCTTTATATAATTTTATATAATTGAAAATAAGTTTGTTAAGATAATAAATGTTATTAGGTTTTAGCCTCCAAGTTTATTTTTATATTCTTCTTTATATAATTTTATATAATTGAAAATAAGTTTGTTAAGAAAATAAATGTTATTAGGTTTTAGCCTCCAAGTTTATTTTTATATTCTTCTTTATATAATTTTATATAATTGAAAATATGTTTGTTAAGAAAATAAATGTTATTAGGTTTTAGCCTCCAAGTTTATTGTTATATTCTTCTTTATATAATTTTATATAATTGAAAATAAGTTTGTTAAGAAATAAATGTTATTAGGTTTTAGCCTCCAAGTTTATTGTTATATTCTTCTTTATATAATTTTATATAATTGAAAATAAGTTTGTTAAGAAATAAATGTTATTAGGTTTTAGCCTCCAAGTTTATTGTTATATTCTTCTTTATATAATTTTATATAATTGAAAATAAGTTTGTTAAGAAATAAATGTTATTAGGTTTTAGCCTCCAAGTTTATTGTTATATTCTTCTTTATATAATTTTATATAATTGAAAATATGTTTGTTAAGAAAATAAATGTTATTAGGTTTTAGCCTCCAAGTTTATTGTTATATTCTTCTTTATATAATTTTATATAATTGAAAATAAGTTTGTTAAGAAAATAAATGTTATTAGGTTTTAGCCTCCAAGTTTATTGTTATATTCTTCTTTATATAATTTTATATAATTGAAAATAAGTTTGTTAAGAAATAAATGTTATTAGGTTTTAGCCTCCAAGTTTATTTTTATATTCTTCTTTATATAATTTTATATAATTGAAAATAAGTTTGTTAAGATAATAAATGTTATTAGGTTTTAGCCTCCAAGTTTATTTTTATATATTCTTCTTTATATAATTTTATATAATTGAAAATAAGTTTGTTAAGAAAATAAATGTTATTAGGTTTTAGCCTCCAAGTTTATTTTTATATTCTTCTTTATATAATTTTATATAATTGAAAATAAGTTTGTTAAGAAATAAATGTTATTAGGTTTTAGCCTCCAAGTTTATTTTTATATTCTTCTTTATATAATTTTATATAATTGAAAATAAGTTTGTTAAGAAAATAAATGTTATTAGGTTTTAGCCTCCAAGTTTATTTTTATATTCTTCTTTATATAATTTTATATAATTGAAAATAAGTTTGTTAAGAAATAAATGTTATTAGGTTTTAGCCTCCAAGTTTATTTTTATATTCTTCTTTATATAATTTTATATAATTGAAAATAAGTTTGTTAAGATAATAAATGTTATTAGGTTTTAGCCTCCAAGTTTATTTTTATATATTCTTCTTTATATAATTTTATATAATTGAAAATAAGTTTGTTAAGAAAATAAATGTTATTAGGTTTTAGCCTCCAAGTTTATTTTTATATTCTTCTTTATATAATTTTATATAATTGAAAATAAGTTTGTTAAGAAATAAATGTTATTAGGTTTTAGCCTCCAAGTTTATTTTTATATTCTTCTTTATATAATTTTATATAATTGAAAATAAGTTTGTTAAGATAATAAATGTTATTAGGTTTTAGCCTCCAAGTTTATTTTTATATATTCTTCTTTATATAATTTTATATAATTGAAAATAAGTTTGTTAAGAAAATAAATGTTATTAGGTTTTAGCCTCCAAGTTTATTTTTATATTCTTCTTTATATAATTTTATATAATTGAAAATAAGTTTGTTAAGAAATAAATGTTATTAGGTTTTAGCCTCCAAGTTTATTTTTATATTCTTCTTTATATAATTTTATATAATTGAAAATAAGTTTGTTAAGAAAATAAATGTTATTAGGTTTTAGCCTCCAAGTTTATTTTTATATTCTTCTTTATATAATTTTATATAATTGAAAATAAGTTTGTTAAGAAATAAATGTTATTAGGTTTTAGCCTCCAAGTTTATTTTTATATTCTTCTTTATATAATTTTATATAATTGAAAATAAGTTTGTTAAGATAATAAATGTTATTAGGTTTTAGCCTCCAAGTTTATTTTTATATATTCTTCTTTATATAATTTTATATAATTGAAAATAAGTTTGTTAAGAAAATAAATGTTATTAGGTTTTAGCCTCCAAGTTTATTTTTTATATTCTTCTTTATATAATTTTATATAATTGAAAATAAGTTTGTTAAGATAATAAATGTTATTAGGTTTTAGCCTCCAAGTTTATTTTTATATATTCTTCTTTATATAATTTTATATAATTGAAAATAAGTTTGTTAAGAAAATAAATGTTATTAGGTTTTAGCCTCCAAGTTTATTTTTATATATTCTTCTTTATATAATTTTATATAATTGAAAATAAGTTTGTTAAGAAAATAAATGTTATTAGGTTTTAGCCTCCAAGTTTATTTTTATATTCTTCTTTATATAATTTTATATAATTGAAAATAAGTTTGTTAAGAAATAAATGTTATTAGGTTTTAGCCTCCAAGTTTATTTTTATATTCTTCTTTATATAATTTTATAAAATTGAAAATAAGTTTGTTAAGAAAATAAATGTTATTAGGTTTTAGCCTCCAAGTTTATTTTTATATTCTTCTTTATATAATTTTATATAATTGAAAATAAGTTTGTTAAGAAATAAATGTTATTAGGTTTTAGCCTCCAAGTTTATTTTTATATTCTTCTTTATATAATTTTATATAATTGAAAATAAGTTTGTTAAGATAATAAATGTTATTAGGTTTTAGCCTCCAAGTTTATTTTTATATATTCTTCTTTATATAATTTTATATAATTGAAAATAAGTTTGTTAAGAAAATAAATGTTATTAGGTTTTAGCCTCCAAGTTTATTTTTATATTCTTCTTTATATAATTTTATATAATTGAAAATAAGTTTGTTAAGAAAATAAATGTTATTAGGTTTTAGCCTCCAAGTTTATTTTTATATATTCTTCTTTATATAATTTTATATAATTGAAAATAAGTTTGTTAAGAAAATAAATGTTATTAGGTTTTAGCCTCCAAGTTTATTTTTATATTCTTCTTTATATAATTTTATATAATTGAAAATAAGTTTGTTAAGAAATAAATGTTATTAGGTTTTAGCCTCCAAGTTTATTTTTATATTCTTCTTTATATAATTTTATATAATTGAAAATAAGTTTGTTAAGATAATAAATGTTATTAGGTTTTAGCCTCCAAGTTTATTTTTATATATTCTTCTTTATATAATTTTATATAATTGAAAATAAGTTTGTTAAGAAAATAAATGTTATTAGGTTTTAGCCTCCAAGTTTATTTTTATATTCTTCTTTATATAATTTTATATAATTGAAAATAAGTTTGTTAAGAAATAAATGTTATTAGGTTTTAGCCTCCAAGTTTATTTTTATATTCTTCTTTATATAATTTTATAAAATTGAAAATAAGTTTGTTAAGAAAATAAATGTTATTAGGTTTTAGCCTCCAAGTTTATTTTTATATTCTTCTTTATATAATTTTATATAATTGAAAATAAGTTTGTTAAGAAATAAATGTTATTAGGTTTTAGCCTCCAAGTTTATTTTTATATTCTTCTTTATATAATTTTATATAATTGAAAATAAGTTTGTTAAGATAATAAATGTTATTAGGTTTTAGCCTCCAAGTTTATTTTTATATATTCTTCTTTATATAATTTTATATAATTGAAAATAAGTTTGTTAAGAAAATAAATGTTATTAGGTTTTAGCCTCCAAGTTTATTTTTATATTCTTCTTTATATAATTTTATATAATTGAAAATAAGTTTGTTAAGATAATAAATGTTATTAGGTTTTAGCCTCCAAGTTTATTTTTATATTCTTCTTTATATAATTTTATATAATTGAAAATATGTTTGTTAAGAAAATAAATGTTATTAGGTTTTAGCCTCCAAGTTTATTTTTATATTCTTCTTTATATAATTTTATATAATTGAAAATATGTTTGTTAAGAAAATAAATGTTATTAGGTTTTAGCCTCCAAGTTTATTGTTATATTCTTCTTTATATAATTTTATATAATTGAAAATAAGTTTGTTAAGAAAATAAATGTTATTAGGTTTTAGCCTCCAAGTTTATTTTTATATTCTTCTTTATATAATTTTATAAAATTGAAAATAAGTTTGTTAAGAAATAAATGTTATTAGGTTTTAGCCTCCAAGTTTATTTTTATATTCTTCTTTATATAATTTTATATAATTGAAAATAAGTTTGTTAAGATAATAAATGTTATTAGGTTTTAGCCTCCAAGTTTATTTTTATATTCTTCTTTATATAATTTTATATAATTGAAAATATGTTTGTTAAGAAAATAAATGTTATTAGGTTTTAGCCTCCAAGTTTATTGTTATATTCTTCTTTATATAATTTTATATAATTGAAAATATGTTTGTTAAGAAAATAAATGTTATTAGGTTTTAGCCTCCAAGTTTATTGTTATATTCTTCTTTATATAATTTTATATAATTGAAAATAAGTTTGTTAAGAAAATAAATGTTATTAGGTTTTAGCCTCCAAGTTTATTTTTATATTCTTCTTTATATAATTTTATATAATTGAAAATATGTTTGTTAAGAAAATAAATGTTATTAGGTTTTAGCCTCCAAGTTTATTGTTATATTCTTCTTTATATAATTTTATATAATTGAAAATAAGTTTGTTAAGAAAATAAATGTTATTAGGTTTTAGCCTCCAAGTTTATTGTTATATTCTTCTTTATATAATTTTATATAATTGAAAATAAGTTTGTTAAGAAATAAATGTTATTAGGTTTTAGCCTCCAAGTTTATTTTTATATTCTTCTTTATATAATTTTATATAATTGAAAATAAGTTTGTTAAGATAATAAATGTTATTAGGTTTTAGCCTCCAAGTTTATTTTTATATTCTTCTTTATATAATTTTATATAATTGAAAATATGTTTGTTAAGAAAATAAATGTTATTAGGTTTTAGCCTCCAAGTTTATTGTTATATTCTTCTTTATATAATTTTATATAATTGAAAATATGTTTGTTAAGAAAATAAATGTTATTAGGTTTTAGCCTCCAAGTTTATTGTTATATTCTTCTTTATATAATTTTATATAATTGAAAATAAGTTTGTTAAGAAAATAAATGTTATTAGGTTTTAGCCTCCAAGTTTATTTTTATATTCTTCTTTATATAATTTTATATAATTGAAAATATGTTTGTTAAGAAAATAAATGTTATTAGGTTTTAGCCTCCAAGTTTATTTTTATATTCTTCTTTATATAATTTTATATAATTGAAAATAAGTTTGTTAAGATAATAAATGTTATTAGGTTTTAGCCTCCAAGTTTATTTTTATATTCTTCTTTATATAATTTTATATAATTGAAAATAAGTTTGTTAAGAAAATAAATGTTATTAGGTTTTAGCCTCCAAGTTTATTTTTATATTCTTCTTTATATAATTTTATAAAATTGAAAATAAGTTTGTTAAGAAAATAAATGTTATTAGGTTTTAGCCTCCAAGTTTATTTTTATATTCTTCTTTATATAATTTTATAAAATTGAAAATAAGTTTGTTAAGAAATAAATGTTATTAGGTTTTAGCCTCCAAGTTTATTTTTATATTCTTCTTTATATAATTTTATATAATTGAAAATAAGTTTGTTAAGATAATAAATGTTATTAGGTTTTAGCCTCCAAGTTTATTTTTATATTCTTCTTTATATAATTTTATATAATTGAAAATATGTTTGTTAAGAAAATAAATGTTATTAGGTTTTAGCCTCCAAGTTTATTGTTATATTCTTCTTTATATAATTTTATATAATTGAAAATAAGTTTGTTAAGATAATAAATGTTATTAGGTTTTAGCCTCCAAGTTTATTTTTATATTCTTCTTTATATAATTTTATATAATTGAAAATAAGTTTGTTAAGATAATAAATGTTATTAGGTTTTAGCCTCCAAGTTTATTGTTATATTCTTCTTTATATAATTTTATATAATTGAAAATAAGTTTGTTAAGATAATAAATGTTATTAGGTTTTAGCCTCCAAGTTTATTTTTATATTCTTCTTTATATAATTTTATATAATTGAAAATATGTTTGTTAAGAAAATAAATGTTATTAGGTTTTAGCCTCCAAGTTTATTGTTATATTCTTCTTTATATAATTTTATATAATTGAAAATATGTTTGTTAAGAAAATAAATGTTATTAGGTTTTAGCCTCCAAGTTTATTGTTATATTCTTCTTTATATAATTTTATATAATTGAAAATAAGTTTGTTAAGAAAATAAATGTTATTAGGTTTTAGCCTCCAAGTTTATTTTTATATTCTTCTTTATATAATTTTATATAATTGAAAATATGTTTGTTAAGAAAATAAATGTTATTAGGTTTTAGCCTCCAAGTTTATTGTTATATTCTTCTTTATATAATTTTATATAATTGAAAATAAGTTTGTTAAGAAAATAAATGTTATTAGGTTTTAGCCTCCAAGTTTATTGTTATATTCTTCTTTATATAATTTTATATAATTGAAAATAAGTTTGTTAAGAAATAAATGTTATTAGGTTTTAGCCTCCAAGTTTATTTTTATATTCTTCTTTATATAATTTTATATAATTGAAAATAAGTTTGTTAAGATAATAAATGTTATTAGGTTTTAGCCTCCAAGTTTATTTTTATATTCTTCTTTATATAATTTTATATAATTGAAAATATGTTTGTTAAGAAAATAAATGTTATTAGGTTTTAGCCTCCAAGTTTATTGTTATATTCTTCTTTATATAATTTTATATAATTGAAAATATGTTTGTTAAGAAAATAAATGTTATTAGGTTTTAGCCTCCAAGTTTATTGTTATATTCTTCTTTATATAATTTTATATAATTGAAAATAAGTTTGTTAAGAAAATAAATGTTATTAGGTTTTAGCCTCCAAGTTTATTTTTATATTCTTCTTTATATAATTTTATATAATTGAAAATATGTTTGTTAAGAAAATAAATGTTATTAGGTTTTAGCCTCCAAGTTTATTTTTATATTCTTCTTTATATAATTTTATATAATTGAAAATAAGTTTGTTAAGATAATAAATGTTATTAGGTTTTAGCCTCCAAGTTTATTTTTATATTCTTCTTTATATAATTTTATATAATTGAAAATAAGTTTGTTAAGAAAATAAATGTTATTAGGTTTTAGCCTCCAAGTTTATTTTTATATTCTTCTTTATATAATTTTATAAAATTGAAAATAAGTTTGTTAAGAAAATAAATGTTATTAGGTTTTAGCCTCCAAGTTTATTTTTATATTCTTCTTTATATAATTTTATAAAATTGAAAATAAGTTTGTTAAGAAATAAATGTTATTAGGTTTTAGCCTCCAAGTTTATTTTTATATTCTTCTTTATATAATTTTATATAATTGAAAATAAGTTTGTTAAGATAATAAATGTTATTAGGTTTTAGCCTCCAAGTTTATTTTTATATTCTTCTTTATATAATTTTATATAATTGAAAATATGTTTGTTAAGAAAATAAATGTTATTAGGTTTTAGCCTCCAAGTTTATTGTTATATTCTTCTTTATATAATTTTATATAATTGAAAATATGTTTGTTAAGAAAATAAATGTTATTAGGTTTTAGCCTCCAAGTTTATTTTTATATATTCTTCTTTATATAATTTTATATAATTGAAAATAAGTTTGTTAAGAAAATAAATGTTATTAGGTTTTAGCCTCCAAGTTTATTTTTATATTCTTCTTTATATAATTTTATATAATTGAAAATAAGTTTGTTAAGATAATAAATGTTATTAGGTTTTAGCCTCCAAGTTTATTTTTATATTCTTCTTTATATAATTTTATATAATTGAAAATAAGTTTGTTAAGAAAATAAATGTTATTAGGTTTTAGCCTCCAAGTTTATTTTTATATTCTTCTTTATATAATTTTATATAATTGAAAATATGTTTGTTAAGAAAATAAATGTTATTAGGTTTTAGCCTCCAAGTTTATTTTTATATTCTTCTTTATATAATTTTATATAATTGAAAATAAGTTTGTTAAGAAAATAAATGTTATTAGGTTTTAGCCTCCAAGTTTATTTTTATATTCTTCTTTATATAATTTTATAAAATTGAAAATAAGTTTGTTAAGAAAATAAATGTTATTAGGTTTTAGCCTCCAAGTATATTTTTATATTCTTCTTTATATAATTTTATATAATTGAAAATAAGTTTGTTAAGATAATAAATGTTATTAGGTTTTAGCCTCCAAGTTTATTTTTATATTCTTCTTTATATAATTTTATAAAATTGAAAATAAGTTTGTTAAGAAAATAAATGTTATTAGGTTTTAGCCTCCAAGTTTATTTTTATATTCTTCTTTATATAATTTTATAAAATTGAAAATAAGTTTGTTAAGAAAATAAATGTTATTAGGTTTTAGCCTCCAAGTTTATTTTTATATTCTTCTTTATATAATTTTATAAAATTGAAAATAAGTTTGTTAAGAAAATAAATGTTATTAGGTTTTAGCCTCCAAGTTTATTTTTATATTCTTCTTTATATAATTTTATATAATTGAAAATAAGTTTGTTAAGATAATAAATGTTATTAGGTTTTAGCCTCCAAGTTTATTTTTATATTCTTCTTTATATAATTTTATAAAATTGAAAATAAGTTTGTTAAGAAAATAAATGTTATTAGGTTTTAGCCTCCAAGTTTATTTTTATATTCTTCTTTATATAATTTTATAAAATTGAAAATAAGTTTGTTAAGAAAATAAATGTTATTAGGTTTTAGCCTCCAAGTTTATTTTTATATTCTTCTTTATATAATTTTATATAATTGAAAATAAGTTTGTTAAGATAATAAATGTTATTAGGTTTTAGCCTCCAAGTTTATTTTTATATTCTTCTTTATATAATTTTATATAATTGAAAATATGTTTGTTAAGAAAATAAATGTTATTAGGTTTTAGCCTCCAAGTTTATTTTTATATTCTTCTTTATATAATTTTATATAATTGAAAATATGTTTGTTAAGAAAATAAATGTTATTAGGTTTTAGCCTACAAGTTTATTTTTATATTCTTCTTTATATAATTTTATATAATTGAAAATAAGTTTGTTAAGAAAATAAATGTTATTAGGTTTTAGCCTCCAATTTTATTTTTATATTCTTCTTTATATAATTTTATAAAATTGAAAATAAGTTTGTTAAGAAAATAAATGTTATTAGGTTTTAGCCTCCAAGTTTATTTTTATATTCTTCTTTATATAATTTTATATAATTGAAAATATGTTTGTTAAGAAAATAAATGTTATTAGGTTTTAGCCTCCAAGTTTATTTTTATATTCTTCTTTATATAATTTTATATAATTGAAAATAAGTTTGTTAAGAAAATAAATGTTATTAGGTTTTAGCCTCCAAGTTTATTTTTATATTCTTCTTTATATAATTTTATATAATTGAAAATATGTTTGTTAAGAAAATAAATGTTATTTAGTTTTAGCCTCCAAGTTTATTTTTATATTCTTCTTTATATAATTTTATATAATTGAAAATATGTTTGTTAAGAAAATAAATGTTATTAGGTTTTAGCCTCCAAGTTTATTTTTATATTCTTCTTTATATAATTTTATATAATTGAAAATAAGTTTGTTAAGAAAATAAATGTTATTAGGTTTTATCCTCCAATTTTATTTTTATATTCTTCTTTATATAATTTTATAAAATTGAAAATATGTTTGTTAAGAAAATAAATGTTATTAGGTTTTAGCCTCCAAGTTTATTTTTATATTCTTCTTTATATAATTTTATATAATTGAAAATATGTGTGTTAAGAAAATAAATGTTATTAGGTTTTAGCCTCCAAGTTTATTTTTATATTCTTCTTTATATAATTTTATAAAATTGAAAATAAGTTTGTTAAGAAAATAAATGTTATTAGGTTTTAGCCTCCAAGTTTATTTTTATATTCTTCTTTATATAATTTTATATAATTGAAAATATGTTTGTTAAGAAAATAAATGTTATTAGGTTTTAGCCTCCAAGTTTATTTTTATATTCTTCTTTATATAATTTTATATAATTGAAAATAAGTTTGTTAAGAAAATAAATGTTATTAGGTTTTAGCCTCCAAGTTTATTTTTATATTCTTCTTTATATAATTTTATAAAATTGAAAATAAGTTTGTTAAGAAAATAAATGTTATTAGGTTTTAGCCTCCAAGTTTATTTTTATATTCTTCTTTATATAATTTTATAAAATTGAAAATAAGTTTGTTAAGAAATAAATGTTATTAGGTTTTAGCCTCCAAGTTTATTTTTATATTCTTCTTTATATAATTTTATATAATTGAAAATAAGTTTGTTAAGATAATAAATGTTATTAGGTTTTAGCCTCCAAGTTTATTTTTATATTCTTCTTTATATAATTTTATATAATTGAAAATATGTTTGTTAAGAAAATAAATGTTATTAGGTTTTAGCCTCCAAGTTTATTTTTATATTCTTCTTTATATAATTTTATATAATTGAAAATATGTTTGTTAAGAAAATAAATGTTATTAGGTTTTAGCCTCCAAGTTTATTTTTATATTCTTCTTTATATAATTTTATATAATTGAAAATAAGTTTGTTAAGAAAATAAATGTTATTAGGTTTTAGCCTCCAAGTTTATTTTTATATTCTTCTTTATATAATTTTATATAATTGAAAATAAGTTTGTTAAGAAAATAAATGTTATTAGGTTTTAGCCTCCAAGTTTATTTTTATATTCTTCTTTATATAATTTTATATACAAGGTCCTGGGACAAGGTCCTGGGACAAGCTCTTGGGACAAGCTCTTGGGACAAGGTCCTGGGACAAGCTCTTGGGACAAGGTCCTGGGACAAGCTCTTGGGACAAGGTCCTGGGACAAGCTCTTGGGACAAGCTCTTGGGACAAGGTCCTGGGACAAGCTCTTGGGACAAGGTCCTGGGACAAGCTCTTGGGACAAGGTCCTGGGACAAGGTCCTGGGACAAGCTCTTGGGACAAGGTCCTGGGACAAGCTCTTGGGACAAGGTCCTGGGACAAGCCTTGGGACAAGGTCCTGGGACAAGCTCTTGGGACAAGGTCCTGGGACAAGCTCTTGGGACAAGGTCCTGGGACAAGCCTTGGGACAAGGTCCTGGGACAAGCTCTTGGGACAAGGTCCTGGGACAAGGTCCTGGGACAAGGCCTGGGACAAGGTCCTGGGACAAGCTCTTGGGACAAGGTCCTGGGACAAGCTCTTGGGACAAGGTCCTGGGACAAGCTCTTGGGACAAGGTCCTGGGACAAGGTCCTGGGACAAGGTCCTGGGACAAGGTCCTGGGACAAGCTCTTGGGACAAGGTCCTGGGACAAGCTCTTGGGACAAGGTCATGGGACAAGGTCCTGGGACAAGCTCTTGGGACAAGGTCCTGGGACAAGGTCCTGGGACAAGCTCTTGGGACAAGGTCCTGGGACAAGCTCTTGGGACAATGTCCTGGGACAAGCTCTTGGGACAAGGTCCTGGGACAAGCTCTTGGGACAAGGTCCTGGGAGTAGTATATACTCCATTTTTATTAACTTTTTTATGAAAAGTTAATAAAAATGGAGTATCAATTTATATAAAATTCTTGCCCAAAAAGTTTTTAAAATTTTACAAATTTTCCAGTCGTTTTATTGAATTTATTAAGATGACAATTTTTGAAAACAATTAAAATTTTTATATATAAATTACATATTATCTTAAGTGTTTACTTATCCCAATGTATAACACTATAAAAGCTTGAATATTAGACGTTTTTTCAATGTTTTCTAGAATTAAAACTAATGAAAATTAAAACTAATTTTTCTTCTGTTAATTAATATTAAAAAAAGAAAGAGAAGCATGTAAATAAAGAACAAATCATATTTTCATCGCAAACAACAATTTATTATTTACATCAAGCTATCGTTAAAAAAGATCAAAAAATTATTTTATAGAAATATTGTTATATTGTAATTTTATCTTTAGTTCAATATTTGTATTTCTAGGAGGGGAATTGAATGAGAAAGACTTTTAGAGGGAAAAATTGAATTCAAGAAAGTTAGAAGCCTACTTATTACTAATCATAATTTCAAATAATGTTCAGAAAAGTTAAGATCAGCAATCATAATTTTCATTAAAAATTTTGGTAAAATCTTTCGAAATACTAAACCAAAAATTCTGAAAATTTTAGACACAATAGATAAGGCCAATAAGAATGTCTAAACAATTTTAAGGCTGCAAAGAGGACATTTAACAATTTTTATATTTTTCATGAAAAGTCACGCACTTAAACAGGCAAAATATGTTTTGGAGTACTTTTTGCCCCAAAAGAAATAGGCAAAATATGTGAATTAATAATTGCTAAATTTTTTGTTCATAAGCTGTTTTAACTCGAAATCTTAATTAATAAATATTCTTTGGAGTAAAATTTTTTGTAGTTGTAGTTTTTGTACTAGATTGTAGTTGATCTTGATGATAACGAGCACGTACCAGAAGTGAATTTATATCTGCTAGAACCTGAATCTAAAGGGGGATACATATTTGGAAAAAATTTTTTGCAATTAACCATCATAGTTTAGTTTGTTGGTCTTTTTATTTTATATTTTAGTTCTTCCATCTTACCAATTTTGTGTTGGTTTTAGAGGAATACTTTTCAAAAAAATATAAATTAAAAAATCTGAAAAAAATATTCTTACGTCACACTATGTAATGTTTTCACGTAGAAAAATTTTATTCGACTCTAATATTCCAAGTTGAGACCATTTCCCTTAAGAATTATTAAAGAATCAGAATTTAGAAATATTCTTAATAATTTTAAAATTATTTCAGGTTTTCTTATAAATGTCGAGGTAAACACTTGTTTTAAAGATGTATCTGAACAAAAAAAGTCCCGAATAATAATTTCTTCGGACAGGAATATCCGGAACCAACAACCCTAGTCATAATATCACAGACAAATTCAATATTAAGGTATGTGCTGAATAAAGGAAATTTTTCATAAGAAAAGGTCTGTAAGTGTTAATTGTAAATAAACGTTTCTTGTTAATGTGTGGTATGACTGATTCAGAAAATCGTCGTTACGTTCGGAGACCATTTATGAGACAAAATTGTAGTGGAGAAATTTCTAAGGTTTTTGATTATTCTATTTCAATTTAAAATTAATAACATATAGGTCTGGTTGATAGTAGCGCTTGCTGTTTGATTAAAGAGGTTTTTGAATTATCTTTGTTGAAAGGGAAACTTTGACATGTTGGATGTCCATTTTAATAACCTATGAGGATTGCTTCGGGATTTTTAGTGAAAATCCTTTCCAATCCAATCCCTAAAGTAGTAAACGAATGGAAACCCCATACCACTATCCACTTAATTACTGATTTTTAAATGAAAAACTGTATAATATTAAATTCATTTAGGTGCCTTTTCAATGTCTTTACCTTTGCGATCATCAACAGAAAGGACCTAGTTTAATGCCCTCACTTTGCTTAGATCATTGCTACAGCTGAGGTATTAAATAAATTTAGATTTATGGCAATATACTTTGGAAGTCGGCCCTAGATGCTTTTTTCAGCTCAAGAAAACCAAAAAATGGGTGAAGGGAACCTTCGAATTTCACCAAAATTTTCTTCCATTTTTGTTAATTTAAAAATAAATTTTTAAAAATTTATTTCTCAAAAGCAATGCCGTCTTTCTGGAATTCAAAAACAGGCCAAGTGCTGTCCGCAACCTGAATGCACAAATTACTCATGAAAATAATTTATTATCAACTCCAATTTCTCTTTTAATTCATTATGACAATTCAGATAGAGCTGATATTTATTACATTTATTAGCGGTCAGAAGGCGGGTTTTGGCAGCACAGATCTTCAAATGGGACATAAAAAATTAATTTTAGCCTCTTTCTGTTAATGAATTAGTTGTTGTTGCTGCTAATGCTTTTGGCTTCTCACAGCCTTCACAGCTTTTCCTAAGAGAAGGAAAATGGGTAAAAATATAAAATTATTGGAGCTTCAAAATCCTTTAATAGAAGCCCTATATCTTTCACGGGGGAAGGCTTTTATTGATTGATTTGTAGTTTGGGTTTGTTGGTTCTCAAATGAACCCTTGATTGTTCTATTATGGTTCCTAGAACCGACAGTTTTGTTTTAATATTTTTTCTAACAATAGCATTTATTTTAATCATACCTAATAAATATTTATAGTAATTAAATAAGCCCCTATACAGATGTATTCATCCCTTCATAACTGTCTCAAAAAATTTTTTAGAGGATGTTTTCAAAAACTATCGGGAAATCTAGTTAAATCCTGGCCTATCTAATATTTGATTTTCCCTGAATTTAATCCCGAATTTAATTGGTCTGAGTGTTTTTGGTTTCTTCCATTTTGGTTTCTTCAATTAACATTAAAGTAATAGTGAAGTAAAAGTATACTCCAGGGCAGGCTTCGATCCATCGACCGCCTGGCAGTTATTGCTAGGCGCTTTCGCTCACCGCTTAAAGGTGCTCTACCGATTGAGCTACCAGGACGCTGCTTTCGCCTTCTCATTTATTAGATTCTACGTCCCCCCGCCTAGTAAGATTTTAAATGCTAGCCAGCTGGATCTTTCTTCCTTCTTTAATAAGGTTTGATTAAATTTAATCTGTTTTTTGTTTTTTTTTCAAAAATAGTGCAAATTTTTATTTTTTCAAAAATAATTTCTTCAAATCATTCCTTTATAAAAAAACTAATTCCTATAATTAATTTTCCTTGATTAATTTCCTATATTGTGTATTATTTACAAATTTATATATTATTTTACAATTCCAAAATATTACTAAATTTTCTTCTATCTTTGTTGATTTAAAAATAAATTAAAAAAACATACAGTGAGGAGCAAAAGTTTGGAACATTTTGCTTTAAATTAGTAAATCAACTATATTTTTAAAATAACTATAAGTGTTGTCTTTAATATGACAATAAATGATAATAATAAGTTTCGCATATTTTTATATTTTACCCTATTCATATTTAATACCATTTTTGATTTCATTATATTTTAATGTCAAAATCTAACAAAAAAATCTAGAAAAATTCATACAAGCATATTGATCTATAATAAAGTAAAATAAAAAAGAACTACCGTGAAATCAACTTAAAATGGAGGTAAGTCACTTAAAAAAATATTTTCGACCCCTTATGGATAGTTTGAATTTTCATTTTGTCGATCGGAGCCCTGCTTTAAATCAAATATCTGATGAAAAATAGTTTCATTCAATTGAATAAAATGCTTTAAGTGTTCTTGTTTTTTTCGAGTATAGAAGATGCTTTTTTGTCATTCGGGAATAAATTATTAAATGTCGTAAGACAGTGTGATAGAAAATTTCCTTGAATGACAATTTTAGATAGTTTGGGAGACTTAAATTTGAAGTAAATTTTAAAGAGGTGAGCAATAACTTGAGCAATAACTTAAGCAAGAGGTGAGCAACAACTTAAACACATACATATTTACTCTAAATAATGAAAGAATACTATTATCAAAATCCCTTGTGTGTTTTATTTAATTGATTTAATTTTTACAAGAAAAATTTCTATTTGTTATTTTAGGAAAATTGTCAAAATTTCAGCGGAATAGAGCTCAGCTGCAACCTATTTAATAATTTAAATTAATATGTACATGAACGGATAAATACAATCGATGTTTTTTACCCCAAGAGATCTGTTAGCAGCATATATTTTTTAGAATAAGTTTACAACAATCTAAAGACTATAAAAAGTATTTAAAAAGAGTTTGAATATCTCTAAAACTGTGTTTTTACATTGGTAAGAGCACTTTAGGACACGGTTCTTAATGCACATTTTTGAATATTTGACCGTTTCGTGCATATGTGCATATCGACGCATATTACGGCAAATTTTGAAATTTTTTGTAAAAATTCGGCAACTTTTTTTTTAAATTTTAGAATTTTTTCTGAAAAAACTTTTAAAGAAAATTTTTCACAAAAAATTTTTGAAAAATTAAAAAAATTATTTCATAAATTTTAAGTCCATAAAATCTTTTAGATGCAATTAACTTGCAATTTAAAGCCTTAATTATTGTTTTTACTAATATTGATTGAAAAAACAATTTCACTATTTATTGCTGCATATTTTGTGCATATTTTGGTAAATTTTGCATATTTAGGCGCTTAATTTAATTTAAAATTCAATTGAGCATTTCCTCATGTATCTGGCAATTCATCAGACTATACACACATATTTACTCTAAATAATTTTTGTATAATAGTAATTAAATTCGTTTATTGCAATGTTTATTTATCTTCCATTTAAGAAAAATTTTATTTAATTTACAAATATGAAAAATATTACGGAAGGAGATGTTATAGTCTGACAACGTTCCTCTCTGTAGCGTATAACAAATCTTGAAGGGAGACCTGAACGGGGGAATATTTTTTGAGACTTTCGCTATTTTATAAGGATTATTTGCAATTTATATTCTTTAAAAAATAAGATATCAACGAAATCTAAACAAGAATTTATAAAAGATATATTGTATAAAACAAATCTAATACAAAATTTTTATGAAAAAATATAAGATTAAATCATTTTGTTGGATCATTAATAGGCTCACCCCTGTATCCATAGGGATAACAGTCGAAATTTGCATCTACATGTCCTTTATCATAAATTGGTGTGTAGCGTCTAAATGATTTTTATATTTTTTAAAAACAAACAGCAAATACCTTATTTGAGTTCGACTTGTAACTTGTCCTTGGCGCCAGTTTGGTTGAAAATGTGTTCTCTGCAATACCACAGGATCCTGTTCCTCGCCATATGCTTCTACCATTTTCTGTAAATAAATTATAAAATTAAAACGAATAATTTAAAAATACTCGGAATTGATTAAAGTCAAGTGGTGTGTCAACTTGCTCCCAAAGTCCACGGCATTTTACAATATATTTTATTTCACCAGTTTCACGGTGCTTCATTTTCATTGCATACTAACAAAAATACAAGGAAAAAAGTTTAATTTAAATACCTGTTTGCATCCACCGGTATAGAAAGATATAATCGACCATTCTTCATATTCGCGACTCATCATTCCAAGCATATCGCCAACACGAAACGGTGGTTTCTTATTCCGCTTGTGTACAAAGAAACAACTATCCGTATCGGTATATAAAAGTTTACATTCGTTGTCATTCACAATTTTTTCCATGAAGTCGTAAAGCATCACTCTTGCAGTTGCTGTTGTAATAAGGGCCAATACAATATTATACTTGTCGTGTGGTCGAATAAATTCGCTGCGATTCTTATAAGGCACAGCGAACATATCTGTAGTCAGCATTTCTATGGCACCCAATTCCAGCTTAGGATCATTAAGAATCGTATGAAGTTTCATAGGGGAACTTGTTATACAATCTTTTGTTAAATTACAGCGAAGTGCCCATCGTCCCCACCTAAATTAGTGATTTAAATTTTTAAATTTTCTTACATTGAATTATTGCAAGTTTTAGCTAGATAGCGCATTCCTTCATTTCTTGCTATTTTTGAAGGCTCAAGATTAATACCATATTCTTTTTGATTCTTCTCAATAAACTCATTTTTGAGTCTTTCTTCCTGTTCAAGATTTTCAGGAGACAAAGCACTGGTTGGCCAGCCGCTTGCCTAAGTTAAATTATTAATAGTAAACCTAAAGTTAAACCTCAATTTTTAGTCGCATCATATCCTTAACATATGGGCGTAATAATTCATCAGACCATTCTTCCCAATGATAGATACTATAAACCTTTGTTGCACGATACCCTCTGCTCAAAGCAAGTTCAAGCTCTACGGAGCAAGTTGTGCTTACAAATCCTCGCTGTTGATCACTATGTTGACACAATTTGCTTCCATAACAATAAATGTTTTGTTTGCGTTTAGCAACACCTGACTCTATCTCTATTGCACATTGATGACATAGATGAAATATCTAGGAAAATTTTTACTTTGGATTTAAATTATAATAATTTTAAAATTATAATAATTATAAAATTTATAACATACCAATTTTCCGTGTATTCTTTCTGGAATTACTGGTAAATATAAGTCGTCAGGCGGAATAATGAATAGTTTAAATATTCCACGATAAGGTCGTAAGTCTTCAGGTCTTGTCCAATTTATATCTAAATTGAGATCCAATAACTCTGGATGGCCTAAATAAGGATATATTTACAAATTATTATTATGTCTCACCAATGGGGTAAAACGCATAAAAGTTAACCGCAGGATATAGGCTAACCACATCATAACATGAAATTTCATATTCATTTTCTAGATCACCTTCAAGATGGCATTTAAGAGATAATGGTCCTGTTCTTCCACCTAGAAATTACATAATTATAATAATTAAAAAATAATAAAACCATGAAAAGCATCTCGAGGGAATAAAGGTCCAATGTCGGGCAATTCATCAAAGAAAAGTGACATTTTCGGATTATCTTCCAATGCCTTGACCACCTCGCATTCCCAAAATATGTAGGTACGTATGTTCTGGTTCTTCAGTAAATTGATGCGTTCATTTAAAGTGTCGTCATTATATAATGCTGTTTTACCGTTTAGACAAATTTCATGAGGACGATAAAGACTGAATTTATAAGTAAGAAAATGAAGCTTATTTTACCATTTATGTCCATGCCATGCACATCCGAGGAATTCTATAGCTATATTTTTTTCTTTGATAAATCCATCAAGTCGCAAAATACTTCCATTTGAAACTGTAATTCTATACTCGCCTTCTGCACTTTGTCTGTTTTGAATTTGAAGTCCTGTTTTATGTTCAAGCCATTTAATAAATTTAATGGAGATTGCAGAGTAGTTAGTATCTTTGTGATACCCGTTGTCTGGAATAATACCAATTTGATTGGATTTCAGGTAGTTTATGCCTAAAAATAAGTAATATTAATACAATTTTTGTAACCAACAGAAATGACGAAGGCATGCACTAGCAAGTGTCATTGAGGATGCAAGGATATCATCTCGTTTTGATGGTTCCGTAGCGAGTTCAAAAAATAGCTTCTGTAGTTTAACAAGAGCGTGTGTAAGTATACGTACATCTTGCTCACAATATTCGACAATTTGTTCGCAAAGTAAAAAAGAACCGTCCTTGTGCATATCATACCATTCTTCAAAATCTTTTCTTCTTTGTTTTCCCATTGGCTCAGGATAATAATACTTTTTGGCTGGCAGATTTTTCAACAAAACGTCCATATTTTTATTTAAATTCCATCCGTGCGGAAAAAATGATTTTCCTCCTTCATCAATATCTAGACCAAGAGCCTTTGGTAATTGATCCAACTTGAGCATCATCCAATTGAAAGAATCGCGAAAAGAAATATAGGGATAAATTCCATTTTTCTTCTTTATGAGAACTTCGTAAAGCTTGTTTCCTGTTCTAGTTATATTTGGTTCAATTCCAAAGTGATTGATCAGTTCACCCAATAGTAAATGCATATCATAACGTCTGAAAAAATTAAATTTAAAAATGATAAAGTACAAACCCTCCATAATGTGAAATAGCGAAAGTTCTTCCTTTTCTCTCATTATCAAGTCCAAAAATTATCCATTCAAGGAATTCACGCAATGGGTTCTCGTAATTTGCACCCGTCCAAGTTCTCATTCTAGGAATTCCTGGTCCACAAGTTTTGCAAGCTCCTGTATATTTTTCTTTCCAATTATTATTTTGCATACAATTTGAGCATAATAACATTGCCTAATTTATAATTTATAAGTTATTATAATTTAAATTACCGAAACACAGTTAACATGGTGTAATTGATAATTTTCATCATGAGTTGAACTGTCATTTGTATTTTTTGATGATGAAATAAGTTCACATTCAAAATCAAATACAATCTAAAATTTTTTAAAAGAAATAATTGCGAAAATTTACCATGAGATAGGATTGAGAATGTTTAGGAATAATCGGTTGTACATAACATTGTTCGTCGCGTCTATGTCTGGAGCGGCAAAGAGAACAGAAGCGAACATAGCAGATATGCTCTTCATTATTATTCACACGATATATTTGACCGCATTCTTTGCATCTGTTTTCATTTTATTTTTCATTGAAATTTTAATTTACCTTTTAAAAATCTGACATATTCCTTTTTCAATGTGTCGTTCGAAACAGCTTGGATTTCTAAACTGATTGAAACACTCAGAACAAGTTATTTCGAAATTTTCAATCCCTTTACACGGAAAATCTGCGCCCATCCCGCAGCAACGTGGACATTTTGCTGCACATGTCAGACGATGCTCATTTTTGTTGTGGTACGTTGCTTCACATTCAAGGCAATAATACATATGCTTTCCAAACAGTGTATTTAATTTCCTTATACCATAGTAATGCCCATCCATTAAATATAGACAAATATCTTTTTTCGCACGATCAGGTGCCTTCCATAAAGGTATCATATGGCCTTCTTCTCCAAATACTGCTAATCGATATTCACCAGGAAATTCCTCGTTAAAATATTTTTGTATTAAAGGGACATGTTCTTCCACAGAATAACGAGACATGTTCGGTGAATAATTTATTCCGTGCTTTTCCATTTGAGTTAACATATCTTTGATCAATTTACATCGATAAAGCTTGGAACTTTCTCCTTTCCCACGAATAAGGTTTAAAAAGTTTACATTTGCACGTGTTGTTTTAACCATATTTACATATAGCAATGTCAGCTGGACAGCCAACAAGAGGCAATGATTTTTGGCATGTTCACCTAGATCATCATTGCGAACCTAAATTTTGTTATATTTCATTTTTTAAATTTAAAACCTCTATAAGATTGTTGCGGTCTATGCCTTTCATAATATATCTAGGTCTTCTACCACTTCCACTACTTCCTTTTTGTATCAACTCAAGAGCCTCTTCGTGAGAAGGCCCCATAACAATCTTAATCAAAAATTCTTTAAATTTATTTAGAAATAAACCTCGATGTGAATTGGTTGACTGAAAATCGATGGCCTTCCCATTCTTTTTCCACTTTGATCAACAGAATCTAGTTGCTCCATAACCACTTGTGGTGTATTTTGAGCAAGACCTCTATATGGAATTTGAATTGGTTTCTCAAGAACTGCACTTCTTATTATTATGGAGCATTTTTCTGCTTTTGAACCGGTGGCCCTGTCTGCTTTTGCAATAAAGTAATCAATTAAATCTTCTAAAAGCTGATCACTTCCTTCTGGTGCATCTTCAATATTTTTAACCGTGAATACGTTTCTAAAATGAACAAAATTTTGGTATATCTTTGATTTTTACCTAAAAACGCCAATTTTGAATTTTGCGCTGTTAATAAATTCAGATGTTTCTTCTGTATAAAAATGATTGACAGAATATTTGCCAAAATTTCTAGAATGTCGATCCATCTAAAAAGCTATGAAAAAATGAATAATAATTTTTAGTATTAAAATTTTTAAAAGTATTGTAAATCGTTAATATGACGATTCATTTAAAATTAATTTTAAATTAATATTTATTCAACAATTGCGCAAATAAGCTATGTAAAATATATTTTAGTCCTTCTTGATAACATTGTCATAGGTTTTCTGTTGGTAATCAATATTTGCAGTTATGCAGACAGCGCAAACCTTAAATTAATTAATTAAATATTTTGTAGATTTATTTACGGGGAAGCTCAGCTGATATTTGTTGTCAAATTTCTGAATGAAATGATCAATAGCCATCTTTTTTGATAGATCGCAGCATTGTGAACACTAAAATTATATAATGCGTATTGTTTTCATAGTACCTGATGCAGAACCCAGCAAAATTTGGTCAATTTTAAAAGTTTTTTAGCGTTACTTGTTATAATGCTTCCACCTCTAGAGAATTTAAGTACATCAACATCTTAATAAAATATTCATCAGTAATTTATTAAAACATTCATTAAACTTGAAGAATATGTGTCCTTTTGCAGATTATTTGTATGATGACCTAAATAATTTAATAATTAACAAAATTATTACTCACCAAAGTATCCAGAGTAATGCATTCCTAGCGATATATTTTTTTCAAGATCCTCCTCACAAAGCTCGATCGTCAATATTGATAATCCCGATATACCTGTACTAAAGAGAAAATATTGTCTTTGCTTTTGACTTTCGAGGCATTGATTGCATTGGTAGACAAATATACCGCTACGCGGATTTTTAAGAAGCTGAGCCTGATTTAGCAGCGCCTCAGGTACTGTATTGTTCTGTTGTAGTTTTTCTTAAATTGTTCTTTCAAAAAAAATGTATAATAATGTTACTTTCGATGCGCATTTTCTTATATTTTGATTCGTTTAATCCTATGTCTTTATCTGATTCACTATCTTCTGATAAATCACTCTCATAATCAGAGATTTTTTGATGAGGTGAATCATATTGTTTTTCTTTACTGGTCATTTGTTTTGTTTCTCCAATGATTGTCTGATTTTTGAATAGTAAATATTATTTATAAAACTTTTACCTTAATAAAATTATCATATGTATTTTTTGCGCGTATTTGTTTGTTTTCTGATATTTTAGTTTTCTTTGATGATACCGTTTTTACTGGTGACATAATTGTACTCGTATTCTTTTTGGAACACCGTTTGCCTGTATTATCTTGCTTGGTTCGATTTTCTAAAATAAATATAAAATATATTTAACTTCAGGGTTTATTTAAATATATTTATAAAATATTAATGTCATAGGGCTAATCTACCTCTACATGTATTTTTGCTAGTTTGTGCTTCTATGTTCATTTGTTCAAGATACGCATCTATTTTAAATAAGCAGACAAATAAAAAAACTAATTATTAAATATTTTTTACTTGTTTTAGCAACTTTTTTGTCAGAGCTCATTTTGTTTTTTATATGCGTATAAAAAATAAGCTAAAAATGAAAATTAAATTTTTATGAAAATTTACGACGAAAATATTTAAATAAAATAAAAATTTTAAATATATATATATATATCAATAAAATGTTATTCTAATTTAAACAATTGTTTCGGTAAAAATTGTTATAAATTGATGAATATAAGAATGAATGTACATGCTGAGAAAACGAGCTTCTTTTATATGCACCGAAAAAATCATTCTGGAACATTCTAGAATATTTAATTACTTCATAAAAACTTGTTTTTTGCTAAAATATCAAAGTGGCTTACTTGTGTTTTAATCACTTTCTTTGTTGTAAAATATTTTTTCCCTATTTTGGCCAATTTCTGTGTAATTATTGCGAAATATTTATGTTGCGGTTAAGTGGGCAGCTTTTTTGGTTCTTGTTGAATATATTTTGCCTTATTAAATTGGAATTTTCTCGGTGTAATTATTGCGAAATATTTTTTACTACAATTATTTGGTAGTTTTTGGTTATTGAAAATACTTTTTTCGGCAATTAAATGAGTTTTTTGGTGTAATTATTTCGAAATATTTCTAGTGCAATTATTGGGCATTGTCGTTTTGGCCCAATTATTTGGGTATTTTTGACTGTGATTGTTGCAAAATAATTTTTTGCCCACTTATTTGCGAACATTTTTGAAAGCTAATTTAGTTATTCTTGGCGCACTTGAATTGTATGAGCATTTTTTGGTCTGATTGAATTTTTGCCCAATTAAATTGGAATTTTTTGCCCAATTGTTTGCGAAAATTTTTGAAAGGTAATTTAGTCATTTTTGGCGCCCTTGAATTGTATGCGCATTTTTGGTCTGATTGAATTTTTGCCCAATTAAATGGGAATTTTTTTGCCCAATTGTTTGCGAAAATTTTTGAAAGGTAATTTAGTCATTTTGGCGCCCTTGAATTGTATGCGCATTTTTGGTCTGATTGAATTTTGCCCAATTATTTGCGCAAAACTTTTTTTGTAAAATTATTGTGTTGTATTTTGGCCCAATTAAATGGGCATTTTTGTTCTAATTGCTGCAAAATAAGTTTTTTGCACAATTTTCTCGGTGTAATTATTGCGAAATATTTTTGCAAAATAAGTTTTGCGCAATTTTATTTAATCGTTGCGAAAAAATTTTGTTCATTATAAAAATTGAAAATTTTTGTTAATCTGTTAGTTACAAAATTTTACCAGCTTTTATTGATTTTTACTATAAGTCAATTTTTGCCTTATTTTTTCAAACTGTGTGAATTTATATTACATTCCCATATTTTAATTTATTCATTGAAATTAATTCAAATTTAACATTACCTTCCGCTTCAAACTTCTGCAGAATTTCTAGCAATTCTTTTTATACCAGGATTTTTATTTTTTCCTGTGTATTTCATTATTTCAAACTTTCTTCTGTTAATATTACATTTCAGATATTCTTTTACGAACAATTTCCATAAGAAATGTATTATAAAGTTAAATGTCATCATTGTCCTGCTTATGTTTTCCATCATCTTGTTAGATTTTTTGTATTCTAAATTATTTTTTTTCTTTTAGTATTCAAAACACAAGAAACTATGCATTGAGAATAAATCTTTTGAGTGTGACATATGTTATAGGAGATTCGCAAGTAATAAATGGTTGCAGAAGCATTTTAATGAGATGCATCTAAAGAGAATTCACCGGCAATGATATTTTTTAAATAAATTTTTCAAATTTTTAACTAATAAATAATTTTTTTCAGTAATTATACAAATTTTATGGTTATCATTTTGTTAGTTAACTGTAAATCGTTTGATTATTTCGATATCTTCAGTTGAATAGGTTTATCGTGAGATAATTATTTTTTTGACTTAGAGTCAAACGCATTATTTTTTTATCATATTTATTTTATAGAGTCAGATTTTTAAATATTTTTTTATAATTTTAAAACTTTTTACATAAGAATTTTATTTAATACTTTATAAATTAATACTTTATATAAATTAATACTACTTTTTTATTAACTTTTATAAAAAGTTAATAAAAATGGAGTATATACTACTCCTGGGACAAGCTCTTGGGACAAGGTCCTGGGACAAGCTCTTGGGACAAGGTCCTGGGACAAGCTCTTGGGACAAGGTCCTGGGACAAGCTCTTGGGACAAGGTCCTGGGACAAGCTCTTGGGACAAGGTCCTGGGACAAGCTCTTGGGACAAGGTCCTGGGACAAGCTCTTGGGACAAGGTCCTGGGACAAGCTCTTGGGACAAGGTCCTGGGACAAGCTCTTGGGACAAGCACTTGGGACAAGGTCCTGGGACAAGCTCTTGGGACAAGGTCCTGGGACAAGCTCTTGGGACAAGGTCCTGGGACAAGCTCTTGGGACAAGGTCCTGGGACAAGCTCTTGGGACAAGGTCCTGGGACAAGCTCTTGGGACAAGGTCCTGGGACAAGCTCTTGGGACAAGGTCCTGGGACAAGCTCTTGGGACAAGGTCCTGGGACAAGCTCTTGGGACAAGGTCCTGGGACAAGCTCTTGGGACAAGGTCCTGGGACAAGCTCTTGGGACAAGCACTTGGGACAAGGTCCTGGGACAAGCTCTTGGGACAAGGTCCTGGGACAAGCTCTTGGGACAAGGTCATGGTACAAGCTCTTGGGACAAGGTCCTGGGACAAGCTCTTGGGACAAGGTCCTGGGACAAGCCTTGGGACAAGGTCCTGGGACAAGCTCTTGGGACAAGGTCCTGGGACAAGCTCTTGGGACAAGGTCCTGGGACAAGCTCTTGGGACAAGGTCCTGGGACAAGCTCTTGGGACAAGGTCCTGGGACAAGCTCTTGGGACAAGGTCCTGGGACAAGCTCTTGGGACAAGCACTTGGGACAAGAAACCTAATAACATTTATTTTCTTAACATACATATTTTCAATTATATAAAGCTCTTGGACCTTGTCCCAAGACCAAGGACCTTGTCCCAAGACCTTGTCCAAGACCTTGTCCCAAGAGCTTGTCCCAGGACCTTGTCCCAAGAGCTTGCCCCAGGACCTTGTCCCAAGAGCTTGTCCCAGGACCTTGTCCCAAGAGCTTGTCCCAGGACCTTGTCCCAAGAGCTTGTCCCAGGACCTTGTCCCAAGAGCTTGTCACAGGACCTTGTCCCAGGACCTTGTCCCAAGAGCTTGTCCCAGGACCTTGTCCCAAGGCTTGTCCCAGTACCTTGTCCCAAGAGCTTGTCCCAGGACCTTGTCCCAAGAGCTTGTCCCAGGACCTTGTCCCAAGAGCTTGTCCCAGGACCTTGTCCCAAGAGCTTGTCCCAGGACCTTCTCCCAGGACCTTGTCCCAAGAGCTTGTCCCAGGATTTTGTCCCAAGGCTTGTCCCAGTACCTTGTCCCAAGAGCTTGTCCCAGGACCTTGTCCCAAGAGCTTGTCCCAGGACCTTGTCCCAAGAGCTTGTCCCAGGACCTTGTCCCAAGAGCTTGTCCCAGGACCTTGTCCCAAGTGCTTGTCCCAAGAGCTTGTCCCAAGACCTTGTCCAAGACCTTGTCCCAAGAGCTTGTCCCAGGACCTTGTCCCAAGAGCTTGCCCCAGGACCTTGTCCCAAGAGCTTGTCCCAGGACCTTGTCCCAAGAGCTTGTCCCAGGACCTTGTCCCAAGAGCTTGTCCCAGGACCTTGTCCCAAGAGCTTGTCACAGGACCTTGTCCCAGGACCTTGTCCCAAGAGCTTGTCCCAGGACCTTGTCCCAAGGCTTGTCCCAGTACCTTGTCCCAAGAGCTTGTCCCAGGACCTTGTCCCAAGAGCTTGTCCCAGGACCTTGTCCCAAGAGCTTGTCCCAGGACCTTGTCCCAAGAGCTTGTCCCAGGACCTTCTCCCAGGACCTTGTCCCAAGAGCTTGTCCCAGGATTTTGTCCCAAGGCTTGTCCCAGTACCTTGTCCCAAGAGCTTGTCCCAGGACCTTGTCCCAAGAGCTTGTCCCAGGACCTTGTCCCAAGAGCTTGTCCCAGGACCTTGTCCCAAGAGCTTGTCCCAGGACCTTGTCCCAAGTGCTTGTCCCAAGAGCTTGTCCCAGGACCTTGTCCCAAGAGTTTGTCCCAGGACCTTGTCCCAAGACTTGCCCCAGGACCTTGTCCCAAGAGCTTGTCCCAGGACCTTGCCCCAAGAGCTTGTCCCAGGACCTTGTCCCAAGAGCTTGTCCCAGGACCTTGTCCCAAGAGCTTGTCACAGGACCTTGTCCCAAGAGCTTGTCCCAGGACCTTGTCCCAAGAGCTTGTCCCAGGACCTTGTCCCAAGAGCTTGTCACAGGACCTTGTCCCAGGACCTTGTCCCAAGAGCTTGTCCCAGGACCTTGTCCCAAGGCTTGTCCCAGTACCTTGTCCCAAGAGCTTGTCCCAGGACCTTGTCCCAAGAGCTTGTCCCAGGACCTTGTCCCAAGAGCTTGTCCCAGGACCTTGTCCCAAGAGCTTGTCCCAGGACCTTCTCCCAGGACCTTGTCCCAAGAGCTTGTCCCAGGATTTTGTCCCAAGGCTTGTCCCAGTACCTTGTCCCAAGAGCTTGTCCCAGGACCTTGTCCCAAGAGCTTGTCCCAGGACCTTGTCCCAAGAGCTTGTCCCAGGACCTTGTCCCAAGAGCTTGTCCCAGGACCTTGTCCCAAGTGCTTGTCCCAAGAGCTTGTCCCAGGACCTTGTCCCAAGAGTTTGTCCCAGGACCTTGTCCCAAGACTTGCCCCAGGACCTTGTCCCAAGAGCTTGTCCCAGGACCTTGTCCCAAGAGCTTGTCCCAGGACCTTGTCCCAAGAGCTTGTCCCAGGACCTTGTCCCAAGAGCTTGTCACAGGACCTTGTCCCAAGAGCTTGTCCCAGGACCTTGTCCCAAGAGCTTGTCCCAGGACCTTGTCCCAAGAGCTTGTCCCAGGACCTTGTCCCAAGAGCTTGTCCCAGGACCTTGTCCCAAGAGCTTGTCCCAGGACCTTGTCCCAAGTGCTTGTCCCAAGAGCTTGTCCCAGGACCTTGTCCCAAGAGCTTGTCCCAGGACCTTGTCCCAAGTGCTTGTCCCAAGAGCTTGTCCCAGGACCTTGTCCCAAGAGTTTGTCCCAGGACCTTGTCCCAAGACTTGCCCCAGGACCTTGTCCCAAGAGCTTGTCCCAGGACCTTGTCCCAAGAGCTTGTCCCAGGACCTTGTCCCAAGAGCTTGTCCCAGGACCTTGTCCCAAGAGCTTGTCACAGGACCTTGTCCCAAGAGCTTGTCCCAGGACCTTGTCCCAAGAGCTTGTCCCAGGACCTTGTCCCAAGAGCTTGTCCCAGGACCTTGTCCCAAGAGCTTTATATAATTGAAAATATGTATGTTAAGAAAATAAATGTTATTAGGTTTCTTGTCCCAAGAGCTTGTCCCAGGACCTTGTCCCAAGAGCTTGTCCCAGGACCTTGTCCCAAGAGCTTGTCCCAGGACATTGTCCCAAGAGCTGGGACAAGCTCTTGAAAATATGTTTTATATTCTTCTTTATATAATTTTATAAAATTGAAAATAAGTTTGTTAAGAAAATAAATGTTATTAGGTTTTAGCCTCCAAGTTTATTTTTATATTCTTCTTTATATAATTTTATAAAATTGAAAATAAGTTTGTTAAGAAAATAAATGTTATTAGGTTTTAGCCTCCAAGTTTATTTTTATATTCTTCTTTATATAATTTTATATAATTGAAAATAAGTTTGTTAAGATAATAAATGTTATTAGGTTTTAGCCTCCAAGTTTATTTTTATATTCTTCTTTATATAATTTTATATAATTGAAAATATGTTTGTTAAGAAAATAAATGTTATTAGGTTTTAGCCTCCAAGTTTATTTTTATATTCTTCTTTATATAATTTTATATAATTGAAAATATGTTTGTTAAGAAAATAAATGTTATTAGGTTTTAGCCTCCAAGTTTATTTTTATATTCTTCTTTATATAATTTTATATAATTGAAAATAAGTTTGTTAAGAAAATAAATGTTATTAGGTTTTAGCCTCCAAGTTTATTTTTATATTCTTCTTTATATAATTTTATATAATTGAAAATAAGTTTGTTAAGAAAATAAATGTTATTAGGTTTTAGCCTCCAAGTTTATTTTTATATTCTTCTTTATATAATTTTATATACAAGGTCCTGGGACAAGGTCCTGGGACAAGCTCTTGGGACAAGCTCTTGGGACAAGGTCCTGGGACAAGCTCTTGGGACAAGGTCCTGGGACAAGCTCTTGGGACAAGATCCTGGGACAAGCTCTTGGGACAAGGTCCTGGGACAAGGTCCTGGGACAAGCTCTTGGGACAAGGTCCTGGGACAAGCTCTTGGGACAAGGTCCTGGGACAAGCCTTGGGACAAGGTCCTGGGACAAGCTCTTGGGACAAGGTCCTGGGACAAGCTCTTGGGACAAGGTCCTGGGACAAGCTCTTGGGACAAGGTCCTGGGACAAGCTCTTGGGACAAGGTCCTGGGACAAGCTCTTGGGACAAGGCCTGGGACAAGGTCCTGGGACAAGCTCTTGGGACAAGGTCCTGGGACAAGCTCTTGGGACAAGGTCCTGGGACAAGCTCTTGGGACAAGGTCCTGGGACAAGGTCCTGGGACAAGGTCCTGGGACAAGCTCTTGGGACAAGGTCCTGGGACAAGCTCTTGGGACAAGGTCCTGGGACAAGCTCTTGGGACAAGGTCCTGGGACAAGCTCTTGGGACAAGGTCCTGGGACAAGCTCTTGGGACAAGCACTTGGGACAAGGTCCTGGGACAAGGTCCTGGGACAAGCTCCTGGGACAAGCTCTTGGGACAAGGTCCTGGGACAAGCTCTTGGGACAAGGTCCTGGGACAAGCTCTTGGGACAAGCACTTGGGACAAGGTCCTGGGACAAGCTCTTGGGACAAGGTCATGGGACAAGCTCTTGGGACAAGGTCCTGGGACAAGCTCTTGGGACAAGGTCCTGGGACAAGCCTTGGGACAAGGTCCTGGGACAAGCTCTTGGGACAAGATCCTGGGACAAGCTCTTGGGACAAGGTCCTGGGACAAGGTCCTGGGACAAGCTCTTGGGACAAGGTCCTGGGACAAGCTCTTGGGACAAGGTCCTGGGACAAGCCTTGGGACAAGGTCCTGGGACAAGCTCTTGGGACAAGGTCCTGGGACAAGCTCTTGGGACAAGGTCCTGGGACAAGCTCTTGGGACAAGGTCCTGGGACAAGCTCTTGGGACAAGGTCCTGGGACAAGCTCTTGGGACAAGGCCTGGGACAAGGTCCTGGGACAAGCTCTTGGGACAAGGTCCTGGGACAAGCTCTTGGGACAAGGTCCTGGGACAAGCTCTTGGGACAAGGTCCTGGGACAAGGTCCTGGGACAAGGTCCTGGGACAAGCTCTTGGGACAAGGTCCTGGGACAAGCTCTTGGGACAAGGTCCTGGGACAAGCTCTTGGGACAAGGTCCTGGGACAAGCTCTTGGGACAAGGTCCTGGGACAAGCTCTTGGGACAAGCACTTGGGACAAGGTCCTGGGACAAGGTCCTGGGACAAGCTCCTGGGACAAGCTCTTGGGACAAGGTCCTGGGACAAGCTCTTGGGACAAGGTCCTGGGACAAGCTCTTGGGACAAGCACTTGGGACAAGGTCCTGGGACAAGCTCTTGGGACAAGGTCATGGGACAAGCTCTTGGGACAAGGTCCTGGGACAAGCTCTTGGGACAAGGTCCTGGGACAAGCCTTGGGACAAGGTCCTGGGACAAGCTCTTGGGACAAGGTCCTGGGACAAGGTCCTGGGACAAGCTCTTGGGACAAGGTCCTGGGACAAGCTCTTGGGACAAGGTCCTGGGACAAGCTCTTGGGACAAGGTCCTGGGACAAGCTCTTGGGACAAGGTCCTGGGACAAGCTCTTGGGACAAGCACTTGGGACAAGGTCCTGGGACAAGCTATTGGGACAAGGTCCTGGGACAAGCTCTTGGGACAAGGTCCTGGGACAAGCTCTTGGGACAAGAAACCTAATAACATTTATTTTCTTAACATACATATTTTCAATTATATAAAGCTCTTGGACCTTGTCCCAAGACCAAGGACCTTGTCCCAAGACCTTGTCCAAGACCTTGTCCCAAGAGCTTGTCCCAGGACCTTGTCCCAAGAGCTTGCCCCAGGACCTTGTCCCAAGAGCTTGTCCCAGGACCTTGTCCCAAGAGCTTGTCCCAGGCCTTGTCCCAAGAGCTTGTCCCAGGACCTTGTCCCAAGAGCTTGTCACAGGACCTTGTCCCAGGACCTTGTCCCAAGAGCTTGTCCCAGGACCTTGTCCCAAGGCTTGTCCCAGTACCTTGTCCCAAGAGCTTGTCCCAGGACCTTGTCCCAAGAGCTTGTCCCAGGACCTTGTCCCAAGAGCTTGTCCCAGGACCTTGTCCCAAGAGCTTGTCCCGGGACCTTCTCCCAGGACCTTGTCCCAAGAGCTTGTCCCAGGATTTTGTCCCAAGGCTTGTCCCAGTACCTTGTCCCAAGAGCTTGTCCCAGGACCTTGTCCCAAGAGCTTGTCCCAGGACCTTGTCCCAAGAGCTTGTCCCAGGACCTTGTCCCAAGAGCTTGTCCCAGGACCTTGTCCCAAGAGCTTGTCCAGAGCTTGTCCCAGGACCTTGTCCCAAGATCTTGTCCTAGGACCTTGTCCCAGGACCTTGTCCCAGGACCTTGTCCCAAGATCTTGTCCCAGGACCTTGTCCCAGGACCTTGTCCTAGGACCTTGTCCCAAGTGTTTGTCCCAGGACCTTGTCCCAAGACCTTGTCTAAATGAATAAAAAAATTCGTATAAACGGAAAAATCTAAAAAAATAACTTTTAGTTGCAATGCCAAAATTTAGAAGATAAAAAATACTTATAGACGGCTAAATCTAAATGCTAAATTCAGAAAATAAAGTCCAGAATAAAAAAATTCGTATAAACGGAAAAATCTAAAAAAATAACTTTTAGTTGCAATGCCAAAATTTAGAAGATAAAAAATACTTATAGACGGCTAAATCTAAATGCTAAATTCAGAAAATAAAGTCCAGAATAAAAAAATTCGTATAAACGGAAAAATCTAAAAAAATAACTTTTAGTTGCAATGCCGAAATTTAGAAGATAAAAAATACTTATAGACGGCTAAATCTAAATGATAAATTCAGAAAATAAAGTCCAGAATAAAAAAATATAATAACATTTATTTTCTTAACAAACTTATTTTCAATTATATAAAATTATATAAAGAAGAATATAAAAATAAAATTGGAGGCTAAAACCTAATAACATTTATTTTCTTAACAAACTTATTTTCAATTAAATAAAATTATATAAAGAAGAATATAAAAATAAACTTGGAGGCTAAAACCTAATAACATTTATTTTCTTAACAAACTTATTTTCAATTTTATAAAATTATATAAAGAAGAATATAAAAATAAACTTGGAGGCTAAAACCTAATAACATTTATTTTCTTAACAAACTTATTTTCAATTATATAAAATTATATAAAGAAGAATATAAAAATAAACTTGGAGGCTAAAACCTAATAACATTTATTTTCTTAACAAACTTATTTTCAATTATATAAAATTATATAAAGAAGAATATAAAAATAAAATTGGATGCTAAAACCTAATATCATTTATTTTCTTAACAAACTTATTTTCAATTATATAAAATTATATAAAGAAGAATATAAAAATAAACTTGGAGGCTAAAACTTAATAACATTTATTTTCTTAACAAACTTATTTTCAATTATATAAAATTATATAAAGAAGAATATAAAAATAAAATTGGAGGCTAAAACCTAATAACATTTATTTTCTTAACAAACTTATTTTCAATTATATAAAATTATATAAAGAAGAATATAAAAATAAACATGGAGGCTAAAACCTAATAACATTTATTTTCTTAACAAACATATTTTCAATTATATAAAATTATATAAAGAAGAATATAAAAATAAACTTGGAGGCTAAAACCTAATAACATTTATTTTCTTAACAAACTTATTTTCAATTATATAAAATTATATAAAGAAGATTATAAAAATAAACTTGGAGGCTAAAACCTAATAACATTTATTTTCTTAAGAAGAATATAAAAATAAACATGGAGGCTAAAACCTAATAACATTTATTTTCTTAACAAACATATTTTCAATTAAATATGTTTGTTTTCAATTATATAAATTTATATAAAGAAGAATAAAAATAAAATTGAATGCTAAAACCTAATAACATTTATTTTCTTAACAAACTTATTTTCAATTATATAAAATTATATAAAGAAGAATATAAAAATAAACATGGAGGCTAAAACCTAATAACATTTATTTTCTTAACAAACATATTTTCAATTATATAAAATTATATAAAGAAGAATATAAAAATAAACTTGGAGGCTAAAACCTAATAACATTTATTTTCTTAACAAACTTATTTTCAATTATATAAAATTATATAAAGAAGAATATAAAAATAAACTTGGAGGCTAAAACCTAATAACATTTATTTTCTTAACAAACTTATTTTCAATTATAAGAAATTATATAAAGAAGAATATAAAAATAAGCTCTTGGGACAAGGTCCTGGGACAAGCTCTTGGGACCTTGTCCCAAGAGGACAACAAGGTCCTGGGACAAGCTCTTGGGACAAGAAACCTAATAACATTTATTTTCTTAACATACATATTTTCAATTATATAAAGCTCTTGGACCTTGTCCCAAGACCTTGTCCAAGACCTTGTCCCAAGAGCTTGTCCCAGGACCTTGTCCCAAGAGCTTGCCCCAGGACCTTGTCCCAAGAGCTTGTCCCAGGACCTTGTCCCAAGAGCTTGTCCCAGGACCTTGTCCCAAGAGCTTGTCCCAGGACCTTGTCCCAAGAGCTTGTCACAGGACCTTGTCCCAGGACCTTGTCCCAAGAGCTTGTCCCAGGACCTTGTCCCAAGGCTTGTCCCAGTACCTTGTCCCAAGAGCTTGTCCCAGGACCTTGTCCCAAGAGCTTGTCCCAGGACCTTGTCCCAAGAGCTTGTCCCAGGACCTTGTCCCAAGAGCTTGTCCCAGGACCTTCTCCCAGGACCTTGTCCCAAGAGCTTGTCCCAGGATTTTGTCCCAAGGCTTGTCCCAGTACCTTGTCCCAAGAGCTTGTCCCAGGACCTTGTCCCAAGAGCTTGTCCCAGGACCTTGTCCCAAGAGCTTGTCCCAGGACCTTGTCCCAGGACCTTGTCCCAAGAGCTTGTCCCAGGACCTTGTCCCAAGAGCTTGTCCAGAGCTTGTCCCAGGACCTTGTCCCAAGATCTTGTCCTAGGACCTTGTCCCAGGACCTTGTCCCAGGACCTTGTCCCAAGATCTTGTCCCAGGACCTTGTCCCAGGACCTTGTCCTAGGACCTTGTCCCAAGTGTTTGTCCCAGGACCTTGTCCCAAGACCTTGTCTAAATGAATAAAAAAATTCGTATAAACGGAAAAATCTAAAAAAATAACTTTTAGTTGCAATGCCAAAATTTAGAAGATAAAAAATACTTATAGACGGCTAAATCTAAATGCTAAATTCAGAAAATAAAGTCCAGAATAAAAAAATTCGTATAAACGGAAAAATCTAAAAAAATAACTTTTAGTTGCAATGCCAAAATTTAGAAGATAAAAAATACTTATAGACGGCTAAATCTAAATGCTAAATTCAGAAAATAAAGTCCAGAATAAAAAAATTCGTATAAACGGAAAAATCTAAAAAAATAACTTTTAGTTGCAATGCCGAAATTTAGAAGATAAAAAATACTTATAGACGGCTAAATCTAAATGATAAATTCAGAAAATAAAGTCCAGAATAAAAAAATATAATAACATTTATTTTCTTAACAAACTTATTTTCAATTAAATAAAATTATATAAAGAAGAATATAAAAATAAACTTGGAGGCTAAAACCTAATAACATTTATTTTCTTAACAAACTTATTTTCAATTTTATAAAATTATATAAAGAAGAATATAAAAATAAACTTGGAGGCTAAAACCTAATAACATTTATTTTCTTAACAAACTTATTTTCAATTATATAAAATTATATAAAGAAGAATATAAAAATAAACTTGGAGGCTAAAACCTAATAACATTTATTTTCTTAACAAACTTATTTTCAATTATATAAAATTATATAAAGAAGAATATAAAAATAAAATTGGAGGCTAAAACCTAATATCATTTATTTTCTTAACAAACTTATTTTCAATTATATAAAATTATATAAAGAAGAATATAAAAATAAACTTGGAGGCTAAAACTTAATAACATTTATTTTCTTAACAAACTTATTTTCAATTATATAAAATTATATAAAGAAGAATATAAAAAAAAATTGGAGGCTAAAACCTAATAACATTTATTTTCTTAACAAACTTATTTTCAATTATATAAAATTATATAAAGAAGAATATAAAAATAAACATGGAGGCTAAAACCTAATAACATTTATTTTCTTAACAAACATATTTTCAATTATATAAAATTATATAAAGAAGAATATAAAAATAAACTTGGAGGCTAAAACCTAATAACATTTATTTTCTTAACAAACTTATTTTCAATTATATAAAATTATATAAAGAAGATTATAAAAATAAACTTGGAGGCTAAAACCTAATAACATTTATTTTCTTAAGAAGAATATAAAAATAAACATGGAGGCTAAAACCTAATAACATTTATTTTCTTAACAAACATATTTTCAATTAAATATGTTTGTTTTCAATTATATAAATTTATATAAAGAAGAATAAAAATAAAATTGAATGCTAAAACCTAATAACATTTATTTTCTTAACAAACTTATTTTCAATTATATAAAATTATATAAAGAAGAATATAAAAATAAACATGGAGGCTAAAACCTAATAACATTTATTTTCTTAACAAACATATTTTCAATTATATAAAATTATATAAAGAAGAATATAAAAATAAACTTGGAGGCTAAAACCTAATAACATTTATTTTCTTAACAAACTTATTTTCAATTATATAAAATTATATAAAGAAGAATATAAAAATAAACTTGGAGGCTAAAACCTAATAACATTTATTTTCTTAACAAACTTATTTTCAATTATAAGAAATTATATAAAGAAGAATATAAAAATAAGCTCTTGGGACAAGGTCCTGGGACAAGCTCTTGGGACAAGGTCCTGGGACAAGGTCCTGGGACAAGCTCTTGGGACAAGGTCCTGGGACAAGCTCTTGGGACAAGGTCCTGGGACAAGCCTTGGGACAAGGTCCTGGGACAAGCTCTTGGGACAAGGTCCTGGGACAAGCTCTTGGGACAAGGTCCTGGGACAAGCCTTGGGACAAGGTCCTGGGACAAGCTCTTGGGACAAGGTCCTGGGACAAGCTCTTGGGACAAGGCCTGGGACAAGGTCCTGGGACAAGCTCTTGGGACAAGGTCCTGGGACAAGCTCTTGGGACAAGGTCCTGGGACAAGCTCTTGGGACAAGGTCCTGGGACAAGGTCCTGGGACAAGGTCCTGGGACAAGGTCCTGGGACAAGCTCTTGGGACAAGGTCCTGGGACAAGCTCTTGGGACAAGGTCATGGGACAAGGTCCTGGGACAAGCTCTTGGGACAAGGTCCTGGGACAAGGTCCTGGGACAAGCTCTTGGGACAAGGTCCTGGGACAAGCTCTTGGGACAATGTCCTGGGACAAGCTCTTGGGACAAGGTCCTGGGACAAGCTCTTGGGACAAGGTCCTGGGACAAGCTTTTGGGACAAGGTCCTGGGACAAGCTCTTGGGACATGGTCCTGGGACAAGCTCTAGGGACAAGGTCCTGGGACAAGCTCTTGGGACAAGGTCCTGGGACAAGCTCTTGGGACAAGGTCCTGGGACAAGCTCTTGGGACAAGGTCCTGGGACAAGCTCTTGGGACAAGGTCCTGGGACAAGCTCTTGGGACAAGGTCCTGGGACAAGCTCTTGGGACAAGGTCCTGGGACAAGCTCTTGGGACAAGGTCCTGGGACAAGCTCTTGGGACAAGGTCCTGGGACAAGCTCTTGGGACAAGGTCCTGGGACAAGCTCTTGGGACAAGGTCCTGGGACAAGCTCTTGGGACAAGGTCCTGGGATAAGCTCTTGGGACAAGCACTTGGGACAAGGTCCTGGGACAAGCTCTTGGGACAAGGTCCTGGGACAAGCTCTTGGGACAAGGTCCTGGGACAAGCTCTTGGGACAAGGTCCTGGGACAAGCTCTTGGGACAAGGTCCTGGGACAAGCCTTGGGACAAGGTCCTGGGACAAGCTCTTGGGACAAGGTCCTGGGACAAGGTCCTGGGACAAGCTCTTGGGACAAGGTCCTGGGACAAGCTCTTGGGACAAGGTCCTGGGACAAGCTCTTGGGACAAGGTCCTGGGACAAGCTCTTGGGACAAGGTCCTGGGACAAGCTCTTGGGACAAGCACTTGGGACAAGGTCCTGGGACAAGCTCTTGGGACAAGGTCCTGGGACAAGCTCTTGGGACAAGGTCCTGGGACAAGCTCTTGGGACAAGGTCCTGGGACAAGCTCTTGGGACAAGGTCCTGGGACAAGCTCTTGGGACAAGGTCCTGGGACAAGCTCTTGGGACAAGGTCCTGGGACAAGCTCTTGGGACAAGGTCCTGGGACAAGCTCTTGGGACAAGGTCCTGGGACAAGCTCTTGGGACAAGCACTTGGGACAAGGTCCTGGGACAAGGTCCTGGGACAAGCTCCTGGGACAAGCTCTTGGGACAAGGTCCTGGGACAAGCTCTTGGGACAAGGTCCTGGGACAAGCTCTTGGGACAAGGTCCTGGGACAAGCTCTTGGGACAAGGTCCTGGGACAAGCTCTTGGGACAAGGTCCTGGGACAAGCTCTTGGGACAAGCACTTGGGACAAGGTCCTGGGACAAGCTCTTG
Source organism: Meloidogyne enterolobii (assembly GCA_963681835.1). Taxonomy (NCBI): domain Eukaryota; kingdom Metazoa; phylum Nematoda; class Chromadorea; order Rhabditida; family Meloidogynidae; genus Meloidogyne; species Meloidogyne enterolobii. The sequence goes on from CAVMJV010000193.1 coordinate 55,857, forward strand.
GGACAAGGTCCTGGGACAAGCTCTTGGGACAAGGTCCTGGGACAAGCTCTTGGGACAAGGTCCTGGGACAAGCTCTTGGGACAAGGTCCTGGGACAAGCCTTGGGACAAGGTCCTGGGACAAGCTCTTGGGACAAGGTCCTGGGACAAGCTCTTGGGACAATGTCCTGGGACAAGCTCTTGGGACAAGGTCCTGGGACAAGCTCTTGGGACAAGGTCATGGGACAAGGTCCTGGGACAAGCTCTTGGGACAAGGTCCTGGGACAAGGTCCTGGGACAAGCTCTTGGGACAAGGTCCTGGGACAAGCTCTTGGGACAATGTCCTGGGACAAGCTCTTGGGACAAGGTCCTGGGACAAGCTCTTGGGACAAGGTCCTGGGACAAGCTCTTGGGACAAGGTCCTGGGACAAGCTCTTGGGACAAGGTCCTGGGACAAGCTCTTGGGACAAGGTCCTGGGACAAGCTCTTGGGACAAGGTCCTGGGACAAGCTCTTGGGACAAGGTCCTGGGACAAGCTCTTGGGACAAGCTCTTGGGACAAGGTCCTGGGACAAGCTCTTGGGACAAGCACTTGGGACAAGGTCCTGGGACAAGGTCCTGGGACAAGCTCTTGGGACAAGGTCCTGGGACAAGGTCCTGGGACAAGCTCTTGGGACAAGGTCCTGGGACATGCTCTTGGGACAAGGTTTTGGGACAAGCTCTTGGGTCAAGGTCCTGGGACAAGGTCCTGGGACAAGATCTTGGGACAAGGTCCTGGGACAAGCTCTTGGGACAAGGTCCTGGGACAAGCTCTTGGGACAAGCTCTTGGGACAAGCTCTTGGGACAAGGTCCTGGGACAAGCTCTTGGGACAAGGTCCTGGGACAAGCTCTTGGGACAAGGTCCTGGGACAAGCTCTTGGGACAAGCTCTTGGGACAAGGTCCTGGGACAAGCTCTTGGGACAAGGTCCTGGGACAAGCTCTTGGGACAAGGTCCTGGGACAAGGTCCTGGTACAAGCTCTTGGGACAAGGTCCTGGGACAAGCTCTTGGGACAAGGTCCTGGGACAAGCTCTTCGGACAAGGTCCTGGGACAAGCTCTTGGGACAAGCTCTTGGGACAAGGTCCTGGGACAAGCTATTGGGACAAGGTCCTGGGACAAGCTCTTGGGACAAGGTCCTGGGACAGCTCTTGGGACAAGGTCCTGGGACAAGATCTTGGGACAAGGTCCTAGGACAAGCTTTTGGGACAAGGTCCTGGGACAAGCTCTTGGGACAAGGTCCTGGGACAAGGTCCTGGGACAAGCTCTTGGGACAAGGTCTTGGGACAAGCTCTTGGGACAAGATCCTGGGACAAGCCCTTGGGACAAGGTCCTGGGACAAGCTCTTGGGACGAGGTCCTGGGACAAGCTCTTGGGACAAGGTCCTGGGACAAGGTCCTGGGACAAGCTCTTGGGACAAGGTCCTGGGACAAGCTCTTGACCTTGGACCTTGCCCAGGACCTTGTCCCAGGACCTTGTCCCAAGAGTTTGTCCCAGGACCTTGTCCCAAGAGCTTGTCCCAGGACCTTGTCCCAAGAGCTTGTCCCAGGACCATGTCCCAGGACCTTGTCCCAAGAGCTTGTCCCAGGACCTTGTCCCAAGAGCTTGTCCCAGGACCTTGTCCCAAGAGCTTGTCCCAGGATCTTGTCCCAAGAGCTTGTCCCAGGACCTTGTCCCAAGAGCTTGTCCCAGGACCTTGTCCCAGGACCTTGTCCCAAGAGCTTGTCCCAGGACCTTGTCCCAAGAGCTTGTCCTAGGACCTTGTCCCAAGAGCTTGTCCCAGGACCTTGTCCCAAGAGCTTGTCCCAGGACCTTGTCCCAAGAGCTTGTCCAGAGCTTGTCCCAGGACCTTGTCCCAAGATCTTGTCCTAGGACCTTGTCCCAGGACCTTGTCCCAGGACCTTGTCCCAAGATCTTGTCCCAGGACCTTGTCCCAGGACCTTGTCCTAGGACCTTGTCCCAAGTGTTTGTCCCAGGACCTTGTCCCAAGACCTTGTCTAAATGAATAAAAAAATTCGTATAAACGGAAAAATCTAAAAAAATAACTTTTAGTTGCAATGCCAAAATTTAGAAGATAAAAAATACTTATAGACGGCTAAATCTAAATGCTAAATTCAGAAAATAAAGTGCAGAATAAAAAAAATTCGTATAAACGGAAAAATCTAAAAAAATAACTTTTAGTTGCAATGCCAAAATTTAGAAGATAAAAAATACTTATAGACGGCTAAATCTAAATGCTAAATTCAGAAAATAAAGTCCAGAATAAAAAAATTCGTATAAACGGAAAAATCTAAAAAAATAACTTTTAGTTGCAATGCCAAAATTTAGAAGATAAAAATACTTATAGACGGCTAAATCTAAATGCTAAATTCAGAAAATAAAGTCCAGAATAAAAAAATTCGTATAAACGGAAAAATCTAAAAAAATAACTTTTAGTTGCAATGCCGAAATTTAGAAGATAAAAAATACTCTTGGGACAAGGTCCTGGGACAAGCTCTTGGGACAAGATCCTGGGACAAGCTCTCGGGACAAGATCCTGGGACAAGCCCTTGGGACAAGGTCCTGGGACAAGCTCTTGGGACGAGGTCCTGGGACAAGCTCTTGGGACAAGGTCCTGGGACAAGGTCCTGGGACAAGCTCTTGGGACAAGGTCCTGGGACAAGCTCTTGACCTTGGACATTGCCCAGGACCTTGTCCCAGGACCTTGTCCTAGGACCTTGTCCCAAGAGTTTGTCCCAGGCCTTGTCCCAAGAGTTTGTCCCAGGACCTTGTCCCAAGAGCTTGTCCCAGGACCATGTCCCAGGACCTTGTCCCAAGAGCTTGTCCCAGGACCTTGTCCCAAGAGCTTGTCCCAGGACCTTGTCCCGAGAGCTTGTCCCAGGATCTTGTCCCAAGAGCTTGTCCCAGGACCTTGTCCCAAGAGCTTGTCCCAGGACCTTGTCCCAGGACCTTGTCCCAAGAGCTTGTCCCAGGACCTTGTCCCAAGAGCTTGTCCTAGGACCTTGTCCCAAGAGCTTGTCCCAGGACCTTGTCCCAAGAGCTTGTCCCAGGACCTTGTCCCAAGAGCTTGTCCAGAGCTTGTCCCAGGACCTTGTCCCAAGATCTTGTCCTAGGACCTTGTCCCAGGACCTTGTCCCAGGACCTTGTCCTAGGACCTTGTCCCAAGTGTTTGTCCCAGGACCTTGTCCCAAGACCTTGTCTAAATGAATAAAAAAATTCGTATAAACGGAAAAATCTAAAAAAATAACTTTTAGTTGCAATGCCAAAATTTAGAAGATAAAAAATACTTATAGACGGCTAAATCTAAATGCTAAATTCAGAAAATAAAGTGCAGAATAAAAAAAATTCGTATAAACGGAAAAATCTAAAAAAATAACTTTTAGTTGCAATGCCAAAATTTAGAAGATAAAAAATACTTATAGACGGCTAAATCTAAATGCTAAATTCAGAAAATAAAGTCCAGAATAAAAAAATTCGTATAAACGGAAAAATCTAAAAAAATAACTTTTAGTTGCAATGCCAAAATTTAGAAGATAAAAATACTTATAGACGGCTAAATCTAAATGCTAAATTCAGAAAATAAAGTCCAGAATAAAAAAATTCGTATAAACGGAAAAATCTAAAAAAATAACTTTTAGTTGCAATGCCGAAATTTAGAAGATAAAAAATACTTATAGACGGCTAAATCTAAATGCTAAATTCAGAAAATAAAGTCCAGAATAAAAAAATATAATAACATTTATTTTCTTAACAAACTTATTTTCAATTATATAAAATTATATAAAGAAGAATATAAAAATAAAATTGGAGGCTAAAACCTAATAACATTTATTTTCTTAACAAACTTATTTTCAATTAAATTAAATTATATAAAGAAGAATATAAAAATAAACTTGGAGGCTAAAACCTAATAACATTTATTTTCTTAACAAACTTATTTTCAATTTTATAAAATTATATAAAGAAGAATATAAAAATAAACTTGGAGGCTAAAACCTAATAACATTTATTTTCTTAACAAACTTATTTTCAATTATATAAAATTATATAAAGAAGAATATAAAAATAAACTTGGAGGCTAAAACCTAATAACATTTATTTTCTTAACAAACTTATTTTCAATTATATAAAATTATATAAAGAAGAATATAAAAATAAAATTGGAGGCTAAAACCTAATATCATTTATTTTCTTAACAAACTTATTTTCAATTATATAAAATTATATAAAGAAGAATATAAAAATAAACTTGGAGGCTAAAACCTAATAACATTTATTTTCTTAACAAACTTATTTTCAATTATATAAAATTATATAAAGAAGAATATAAAAATAAAATTGGAGGCTAAAACCTAATAACATTTATTTTCTTAACAAACTTATTTTCAATTATATAAAATTATATAAAGAAGAATATAAAAATAAACATGGAGGCTAAAACCTAATAACATTTATTTTCTTAACAAACATATTTTCAATTATATAAAATTATATAAAGAAGAATATAAAAATAAACTTGGAGGCTAAAACCTAATAACATTTATTTTCTTAACAAACTTATTTTCAATTATATAAAATTATATAAAGAAGAATATAAAAATAAACTTGGAGGCTAAAACCTAATAACATTTATTTTCTTAACAAACTTATTTTCAATTATAAGAAATTATATAAAGAAGAATATAAAAATAAACTTGGAGGCTAAAACATTTATTTTCTTAACAAACTTATTTTCAATTATAAAAAATAATATAAAGAAGAATATAAAAATAAACTTGGAGGCTAAAACCTAATAACATTTATTTTCTTAACAAACTTATTTTCAATTTTATAAAAAGCTCTTGGGACAAGGTCCTGGGACAAGGTCCTGGGACAAGCTCTTGGGACAAGGTCCTGGGACAATGTCCTGGGACAAGCTCTTGGGACAAGGTCCTGGGACAAGCTCTTGGGACAAGGTCCTGGGACAAGCTCTTGGGACATGGTCCTGGGACAAGCTCTTGGGACAAGGTCCTGGGACAAGCTCTTGGGACAAGGTCCTGGGACAAGCTCTTGGGACAAGGTCCTGGGACAAGCTCTTGGGACAAGGTCCTGGGACAAGCTCTTGGGACAAGGTCCTGGGACAAGCTCTTGGGACAAGGTCCTGGGACAAGCTCTTGGGACAAGGTCCTGGGACAAGCTCTTGGGACAAGGTCCTGGGACAAGCTCTTGGGACAAGGTCCTGGGACAAGCTCTTGGGACAAGGTCCTGGGACAAGCTCTTGGGACAAGGTCCTGGGACAAGCTCTTGGGACAAGGTCCTGGGACAAGCTCTTGGGACAAGCACTTGGGACAAGGTCCTGGGACAAGGTCCTGGGACAAGGTCCTGGGACAAGCTCTTGGGACAAGGTCCTGGGACAAGCTCTTGGGACAAGGTCCTGGGACAAGCTCTTGGGACAAGATCCTGGGACAAGCCTTGGGACAAGGTCCTGGGACAAGCTCTTGGGACAAGGTCCTGGGACAAGGTCCTGGGACAAGCTCTTGGGACAAGGTCCTGGGACAAGCTCTTGGGACAAGGTCCTGGGACAAGCTCTTGGGACAAGGTCCTGGGACAAGCTCTTGGGACAAGCACTTGGGACAAGGTCCTGGGACAAGCTCTTGGGACAAGGTCCTGGGACAAGCTCTTGGGACAAGGTCCTGGGACAAGCTCTTGGGACAAGGTCCTGGGACAAGCTCTTGGGACAAGGTCCTGGGACAAGCTCTTGGGACAAGGTCCTGGGACAAGCTCTTGGGACAAGGTCCTGGGACAAGCTCTTGGGACAAGGTCCTGGGACAAGCTCTTGGGACAAGGTCCTGGGACAAGCTCTTGGGACAAGGTCCTGGGACAAGCTTTTGGGACAAGGTCCTGGGACAAGCTCTTGGGACAAGGTCCTGGGACAAACTCTTGGGACAAGGTCATGGGACAAGGTCCTGGGACAAGCTCTTGGGACAAGGTCCTGGGACAAGGTCCTGGGACAAGCTCTTGGGACAAGGTCCTGGGACAAGCTCTTGGGACAATGTCCTGGGACAAGCTCTTGGGACAAGGTCCTGGGACAAGCTCTTGGGACAAGGTCCTGGGACAAGCTCTTGGGACAAGGTCCTGGGACAAGCTCTTGGGACAAGGTCCTGGGACAAGCCCTTGGGACAAGGTCCTGGGACAAGCTCTTGGGACAAGATCCTGGGACAAGCCCTTGGGACAAGGTCCTGGGACAAGCTCTTGGGACGAGGTCCTGGGACAAGCTCTTGGGACAAGGTCCTGGGACAAGGTCCTGGGACAAGCTCTTGGGACAAGGTCCTGGGACAAGCTCTTGACCTTGGACCTTGCCCAGGACCTTGTCCCAGGACCTTGTCCTAGGACCTTGTCCCAAGAGTTTGTCCCAGGACCTTGTCCCAAGAGCTTGTCCCAGGACCTTGTCCCAAGAGCTTGTCCCAGGACCATGTCCCAGGACCTTGTCCCAAGAGCTTGTCCCAGGACCTTGTCCCAAGAGCTTGTCCCAGGACCTTGTCCCAAGAGCTTGTCCCAGGATCTTGTCCCAAGAGCTTGTCCCAGGACCTTGTCCCAAGAGCTTGTCCCAGGACCTTGTCCCAGGACCTTGTCCCAAGAGCTTGTCCCAGGACCTTGTCCCAAGAGCTTGTCCTAGGACCTTGTCCCAAGAGCTTGTCCCAGGACCTTGTCCCAAGAGATTGTCCCAGGACCTTGTCCCAAGAGCTTGTCCAGAGCTTGTCCCAGGACCTTGTCCCAAGATCTTGTCCTAGGACCTTGTCCCAGGACCTTGTCCCAGGACCTTGTCCCAAGATCTTGTCCCAGGACCTTGTCCCAGGACCTTGTCCTAGGACCTTGTCCCAAGTGTTTGTCCCAGGACCTTGTCCCAAGACCTTGTCTAAATGAATAAAAAAATTCGTATAAACGGAAAAATCTAAAAAAATAACTTTTAGTTGCAATGCCAAAATTTAGAAGATAAAAAATACTTATAGACGGCTAAATCTAAATGCTAAATTCAGAAAATAAAGTGCAGAATAAAAAAAATTCGTATAAACGGAAAAATCTAAAAAAATAACTTTTAGTTGCAATGCCAAAATTTAGAAGATAAAAAATACTTATACACTCTGTAACAAAATGATAGGACCCCCTAGTTTTTTTTCAATATCCTACCAAATATTACACGGATTTGTTTCAAATTTTGGTAGAATATAGGTAAGGATATTATGTATCAATAATGAAAAGAAAAAAGTTGAATTCAATTTTTAAAAAAAAATTTTATAATAATAAATATGATTTTGGAGTGTAACAAAATGATAGGACCCCTGTATTTTCGACCTTCGGGGTGGTCTGAAAAATCTACAAAAATCCCTGTAAATATATCTATTGATATCTATAGTAAATACAAAAGAAACGAAGTTCCAATATAATTCCTTCATTGAGATATGAAAACCAAAAATCAACGGAAAACAGGGGGTAGACGTCTTTAAAAATTATTTTCGACCCCTTACAGGTGAGATAAAAATTTTATTTTAGGCTTATTTGAAAGCACTTGAAATTTGCTACAAGATAGTTTCCATCTCATTATCCAGAAAAAATTATTCTTTGAGAAATAATCAGTTTAGTTTGTAAGTATTATTTTCATCACTTTTTGGGCGGCGTTTGAGTGATTTTTATGACCTGAAAGTTAATCACATTATGTCTTCAAGGCGAATTTTTTTCAGAAAATGAAATTAATGCTATATTGTAGCAAATTTTAAGGGCTTTCAAATAAGCCTAAAATAAAATTTTTATCTCACCTGTAAGGGGTCGAAAATAATTTTTAAAGACGTCTACCCCCTGTTTTCCGTTGATTTTCGGGTTTTCATATCTCAATGAAGGAATTATATTGGAACTTCGTTTCTTTTGTATTTACTATAGATATCAATAGATATGTTTACAGGGATTTTTGTAGATTTTTCAGATCACCCCGAAGGTCGAAAATACAGGGGGTCCTATCATTTTGTTACAATCTAAAATCATATTTATTATTATAAAATTTTTTTTAAAAATTGAATTCAACTTTTTCTTTTCATTATTGATACATAATATCCTTACCTATATTCTACCAAAATTTGAAACAAATCCGTGTAATATTTGGTAGGATATTGAAAAAAAACTAGGGGGTCCTATCATTTTGTTACAGAGTGTAGACGGCTAAATCTAAATGCTAAATTCAGAAAATAAAGTCCAGAATAAAAAAATTCGTATAAACGGAAAAATCTAAAAAAATAACTTTTAGTTGCAATGCCAAAATTTAGAAGATAAAAATACTTATAGACGGCTAAATCTAAATGCTAAATTCAGAAAATAAAGTCCAGAATAAAAAAATTCGTATAAACGGAAAAATCTAAAAAAAAATAACTTTTAGTTGCAATGCCGAAATTTAGAAGATAAAAAATACTTATAGACGGCTAAATCTAAATGCTAAATTCAGAAAATAAAGTCCAGAATAAAAAAATATAATAACATTTATTTTCTTAACAAACTTATTTTCAATTAAATAAAATTATATAAAGAAGAATATAAAAATAAACTTGGAGGCTAAAACCTAATAACATTTATTTTCTTAACAAACTTATTTTCAATTTTATAAAATTATATAAAGAAGAATATAAAAATAAACTTGGAGGCTAAAACCTAATAACATTTATTTTCTTAACAAACTTATTTTCAATTATATAAAATTATATAAAGAAGAATATAAAAATAAACTTGGAGGCTAAAACCTAATAACATTTATTTTCTTAACAAACTTATTTTCAATTATATAAAATTATATAAAGAAGAATATAAAAATAAAATTGGAGGCTAAAACCTAATATCATTTATTTTCTTAACAAACTTATTTTCAATTATATAAAATTATATAAAGAAGAATATAAAAATAAACTTGGAGGCTAAAACCTAATAACATTTATTTTCTTAACAAACTTATTTTCAATTATATAAAATTATATAAAGAAGAATATAAAAATAAAATTGGAGGCTAAAACCTAATAACATTTATTTTCTTAACAAACTTATTTTCAATTATATAAAATTATATAAAGAAGAATATAAAAATAAACATGGAGGCTAAAACCTAATAACATTTATTTTCTTAACAAACATATTTTCAATTATATAAAATTATATAAAGAAGAATATAAAAATAAACTTGGAGGCTAAAACCTAATAACATTTATTTTCTTAACAAACTTATTTTCAATTATATAAAATTATATAAAGAAGAATATAAAAATAAACTTGGAGGCTAAAACCTAATAACATTTATTTTCTTAACAAACTTATTTTCAATTATATAAAATTATATAAAGAAGAATATAAAAATAAAATTGGAGGCTAAAACCTAATAATATTTATTTTCTTAACAAAATTATTTTCAATTAAATAAAATTATATAAAGAAGAATATAAAAATAAACTTGGAGGCTAAAACCTAATTATATTTATTTTCTTAACAAAATTATTTTCAATTTTATAAAATTATATAAAGAAGAATATAAAAATAAACTTGGAGGCTAAAACCTAATAACATTTATTTTCTTAACAAACTTATTTTCAATTTCATAAAATTATATAAAGAAGAATATAAAAATAAACTTGGAGGCTAAAACCTAATATCATTTATTTTCTTAACAAACTTATTTTCAATTATATAAAATTATATAAAGAAGAATATAAAAATAAACTTGGAGGCTAAAACCTAATAACATTTATTTTCTTAACAAACATATTTTCAATTATATAAAATTATATAAAGAAGAATATAAAAATAAACTTGGAGGCTAAAACCTAATAACATTTATTTTCTTAACAAACTTATTTTCAATTATATAAAATTATATAAAGAAGAATATAAAAATAAAATTGGAGGCTAAAACCTAATAACATTTATTTTCTTAACAAACATATTTTCAATTATATAAAATTATATAAAGAAGAATATAAAAATAAACTTGGAGGCTAAAACCTAATAACATTTATTTTCTTAACAAACTTATTTTCAATTATATAAAATTATATAAAGAAGAATATAAAAATAAACTTGGAGGCTAAAACCTAATAACATTTATTTTCTTAACAAACTTATTTTCAATTATATAAAATTATATAAAGAAGAATATAAAAATAAACTTGGAGGCTAAAACCTAATAACATTTATTTTCTTAACAAACTTATTTTCAATTATAAAAAATTATATAAAGAAGAATATAAAAATAAACTTGGAGGCTAAAACCTAATAACATTTATTTTCTTAACAAACTTATTTTCAATTATATAAAATTATATAAAGAAGAATATAAAAATAAACTTGGAGGCTAAAACCTAATAACATTTATTTTCTTAACAAACTTATTTTCAATTATATAAAATTATATAAAGAAGAATATAAAAATAAAATTGGAGGCTAAAACCTAATAACATTTATTTTCTTAACAAACTTATTTTCAATTATATAAAATTATATAAAGAAGAATATAAAAATAAACTTGGAGGCTAAAACCTAATAACCTAATAACATTTATTTTCTTAACAAACTTATTTTCAATTATATAAAATTATATAAAGAAGAATATAAAAATAAACTTGGAGGCTAAAACCTAATAACTTTATTTTCTTAACAAACTTATTTTCAATTATATAAAATTATATAAAGAAGAATATAAAAATAAACTTGGAGGCTAAAACCTAATAACTTTATTTTCTTAACAAACTTATTTTCAATTATATAAAATTATATAAAGAAGAATATAAAAATAAACCTGGAGGCTAAAACCTAATAACATTTAGTTTCTTAACAAACTTATTTTCAATTATATAAAATTATATAAAGAAGAATATAAAAATAAAATTGGATGCTAAAACCTAATAATATGAATTTTCTTAACAAAATTATTTTCAATTAAATTAAATTATATAAAGAAGAATATAAAAATAAACTTGGAGGCTAAAACCTAATAATATTTATTTTCTTAACAAAATTATTTTCAATTAAATAAAATTATATAAAGAAGAATATAAAAATAAACTTGGAGGCTAAAACCTAATAACATTTATTTTCTTAACAAACTTATTTTCAATTTTATAAAATTATATAAAGAAGAATATAAAAATAAAATTGGAGGCTAAAACCTAATAACATTTATTTTCTTAACAAACTTATTTTCAATTTTATAATATTATATAAAGAAGAATATAAAAATAAACTTGGAGGCTAAAACCTAATAACATTTATTTTCTTAACAAACTTATTTTCAATTATATAAAATTATATAAAGAAGAATATAAAAATAAAATTGGAGGCTAAAACCTAATAACATTTATTTTCTTAACAAACTTATTTTCAATTATATAAAATTATATAAAGAAGAATATAAAAATAAACATGGAGGCTAAAACCTAATAACATTTATTTTCTTAACAAACTTATTTTCAATTATATAAAATTATATAAAGAAGAATATAAAAATAAAATTGGAGGCTAAAACCTAATAACATTTATTTTCTTAACAAACTTATTTTCAATTATATAAAATTATATAAAGAAGAATATAAAAATAAACTTGGAGGCTAAAACCTAATAACATTTATTTTCTTAACAAACTTATTTTCAATTATATAAAATTATATAAAGAAGAATATAAAAATAAAATTGGAGGCTAAAACCTAATAATATTTATTTTCTTAACAAAATTATTTTCAATTAAATAAAATTATATAAAGAAGAATATAAAAATAAACTTGGAGGCTAAAACCTAATTATATTTATTTTCTTAACAAAATTATTTTCAATTTTATAAAATTATATAAAGAAGAATATAAAAATAAACTTGGAGGCTAAAACCTAATAACATTTATTTTCTTAACAAACTTATTTTCAATTTCATAAAATTATATAAAGAAGAATATAAAAATAAACTTGGAGGCTAAAACCTAATATCATTTATTTTCTTAACAAACTTATTTTCAATTATATAAAATTATATAAAGAAGAATATAAAAATAAACTTGGAGGCTAAAACCTAATAACATTTATTTTCTTAACAAACATATTTTCAATTATATAAAATTATATAAAGAAGAATATAAAAATAAACTTGGAGGCTAAAACCTAATAACATTTATTTTCTTAACAAACTTATTTTCAATTATATAAAATTATATAAAGAAGAATATAAAAATAAAATTGGAGGCTAAAACCTAATAACATTTTTTTCTTAACAAACATATTTTCAATTATATAAAATTATATAAAGAAGAATATAAAAATAAACTTGGAGGCTAAAACCTAATAACATTTATTTTCTTAACAAACTTATTTTCAATTATATAAAATTATATAAAGAAGAATATAAAAATAAACTTGGAGGCTAAAACCTAATAACATTTATTTTCTTAACAAACTTATTTTCAATTATATAAAATTATATAAAGAAGAATATAAAAATAAACTTGGAGGCTAAAACCTAATAACATTTATTTTCTTAACAAACTTATTTTCAATTATAAAAAATTATATAAAGAAGAATATAAAAATAAACTTGGAGGCTAAAACCTAATAACATTTATTTTCTTAACAAACTTATTTTCAATTATATAAAATTATATAAAGAAGAATATAAAAATAAACTTGGAGGCTAAAACCTAATAACATTTATTTTCTTAACAAACTTATTTTCAATTATATAAAATTATATAAAGAAGAATATAAAAATAAAATTGGAGGCTAAAACCTAATAACATTTATTTTCTTAACAAACTTATTTTCAATTATATAAAATTATATAAAGAAGAATATAAAAATAAACTTGGAGGCTAAAACCTAATAACCTAATAACATTTATTTTCTTAACAAACTTATTTTCAATTATATAAAATTATATAAAGAAGAATATAAAAATAAACTTGGAGGCTAAAACCTAATAACTTTATTTTCTTAACAAACTTATTTTCAATTATATAAAATTATATAAAGAAGAATATAAAAATAAACTTGGAGGCTAAAACCTAATAACTTTATTTTCTTAACAAACTTATTTTCAATTATATAAAATTATATAAAGAAGAATATAAAAATAAACCTGGAGGCTAAAACCTAATAACATTTATTTTCTTAACAAACTTATTTTCAATTATATAAAATTATATAAAGAAGAATATAAAAATAAAATTGGATGCTAAAACCTAATAATATGAATTTTCTTAACAAAATTATTTTCAATTAAATTAAATTATATAAAGAAGAATATAAAAATAAACTTGGAGGCTAAAACCTAATAATATTTATTTTCTTAACAAAATTATTTTCAATTAAATAAAATTATATAAAGAAGAATATAAAAATAAACTTGGAGGCTAAAACCTAATAACATTTATTTTCTTAACAAACTTATTTTCAATTTTATAAAATTATATAAAGAAGAATATAAAAATAAAATTGGAGGCTAAAACCTAATAACATTTATTTTCTTAACAAACTTATTTTCAATTTTATAATATTATATAAAGAAGAATATAAAAATAAACTTGGAGGCTAAAACCTAATAACATTTATTTTCTTAACAAACTTATTTTCAATTATATAAAATTATATAAAGAAGAATATAAAAATAAAATTGGAGGCTAAAACCTAATAACATTTATTTTCTTAACAAACTTATTTTCAATTATAAAAAATTATATAAAGAAGAATATAAAAATAAACTTGGAGGCTAAAACCTAATAACATTTATTTTCTTAACAAACTTATTTTCAATAATATAAAATTATATAAAGAAGAATATAAAAATAAACTTGGAGGCTAAAACCTAATAACATTTATTTTCTTAACAAACTTATTTTCAATTATATAAAATTATATAAAGAAGAATATAAAAATAAAATTGGAGGCTAAAACCTAATAACATTTATTTTCTTAACAAACTTATTTTCAATTATATAAAATTATATAAAGAAGAATATAAAAATAAACTTGGAGGCTAAAACCTAATAACATTTATTTTCTTAACAAACTTATTTTCAATTATATAAAATTATATAAAGAAGAATATAAAAATAAACTTGGAGGCTAAAACCTAATAACTTTATTTTCTTAACAAACTTATTTTCAATTATATAAAATTATATAAAGAAGAATATAAAAATAAACTTGGAGGCTAAAACCTAATAACTTTATTTTCTTAACAAACTTATTTTAAATTATATAAAATTATATAAAGAAGAATATAAAAATAAACTTGGAGGCTAAAACCTAATAACATTTATTTTCTTAACAAACTTATTTTCAATTATATAAAATTATATAAAGAAGAATATAAAAATAAAATTGGAGGCTAAAACCTAATAATATTTATTTTCTTAACAAAATTATTTTCAATTAAATAAAATTATATAAAGAAGAATATAAAAATAAACTTGGAGGCTAAAACCTAATAATATTTATTTTCTTAACAAAATTATTTTCAATTAAATAAAATTATATAAAGAAGAATATAAAAATAAACTTGGAGGCTAAAACCTAATAACATTTATTTTCTTAACAAACTTATTTTCAATTTTATAAAATTATATAAAGAAGAATATAAAAATAAACTTGGAGGCTAAAACCTAATAACATTTATTTTCTTAACAAACTTATTTTCAATTTTATAATATTATATAAAGAAGAATATAAAAATAAACTTGGAGGCTAAAACCTAATAACATTTATTTTCTTAACAAACTTATTTTCAATTATATAAAATTATATAAAGAAGAATATAAAAATAAAATTGGAGGCTAAAACCTAATAACATTTATTTTCTTAACAAACTTATTTTCAATTATAAAAAATTATATAAAGAAGAATATAAAAATAAACTTGGAGGCTAAAACCTAATAACATTTATTTTCTTAACAAACTTATTTTCAATTATATAAAATTATATAAAGAAGAATATAAAAATAAACTTGGAGGCTAAAACCTAATAACATTTATTTTCTTAACAAACTTATTTTCAATTATAAAAAATTATATAAAGAAGAATATAAAAATAAACTTGGAGGCTAAAACCTAATAACATTTATTTTCTTAACAAACTTATTTTCAATTATATAAAATTATATAAAGAAGAATATAAAAATAAACTTGGAGGCTAAAACCTAATAACATTTATTTTCTTAACAAACTTATTTTCAATTATATAAAATTATATAAAGAAGAATATAAAAATAAAATTGGAGGCTAAAACCTAATAACATTTATTTTCTTAACAAACTTATTTTCAATTATAAAAAATTATATAAAGAAGAATATAAAAATAAACTTGGAGGCTAAAACCTAATAACATTTATTTTCTTAACAAACTTATTTTCAATTATAAAAAATTATATAAAGAAGAATATAAAAATAAACTTGGAGGCTAAAACCTAATAACATTTATTTTCTTAACAAACTTATTTTCAATTTTATAATATTATATAAAGAAGAATATAAAAATAAACTTGGAGGCTAAAACCTAATAACATTTATTTTCTTAACAAACTTATTTTCAATTATATAAAATTATATAAAGAAGAATATAAAAATAAAATTGGAGGCTAAAACCTAATAACATTTATTTTCTTAACAAACTTATTTTCAATTATAAAAAATTATATAAAGAAGAATATAAAAATAAACTTGGAGGCTAAAACCTAATAACATTTATTTTCTTAACAAACTTATTTTCAATTATATAAAATTATATAAAGAAGAATATAAAAATAAACTTGGAGGCTAAAACCTAATAACATTTATTTTCTTAACAAACTTATTTTCAATTATATAAAATTATATAAAGAAGAATATAAAAATAAAATTGGAGGCTAAAACCTAATAACATTTATTTTCTTAACAAACTTATTTTCAATTATATAAAATTATATAAAGAAGAATATAAAAATAAAATTGGAGGCTAAAACCTAATAATATTTATTTTCTTAACAAAATTATTTTCAATTAAATAAAATTATATAAAGAAGAATATAAAAATAAACTTGGAGGCTAAAACCTAATAATATTTATTTTCTTAACAAAATTATTTTCAATTAAATAAAATTATATAAAGAAGAATATAAAAATAAACTTGGAGGCTAAAACCTAATAACATTTATTTTCTTAACAAACTTATTTTCAATTTTATAAAATTATATAAAGAAGAATATAAAAATAAACTTGGAGGCTAAAACCTAATAACATTTATTTTCTTAACAAACTTATTTTCAATTATATAAAATTATATAAAGAAGAATATAAAAATAAAATTGGAGGCTAAAACCTAATAACATTTATTTTCTTAACAAACTTATTTTCAATTATATAAAATTATATAAAGAAGAATATAAAAATAAACTTGGAGGCTAAAACCTAATAACATTTATTTTCTTAACAAACATATTTTCAATTATATAAAATTATATAAAGAAGAATATAAAAATAAACTTGGAGGCTAAAACCTAATAACATTTATTTTCTTAACAAACTTATTTTCAATTATATAAAATTATATAAAGAAGAATATAAAAATAAAATTGGAGGCAAAACCTAATAACATTTATTTTCTTAACAAACTTATTTTCAATTATATAAAATTATATAAAGAAGAATATAAAAATAAACTTGGAGGCTAAAACCTAATAACATTTATTTTCTTAACAAACTTATTTTCAATTATATAAAATATATAAAGAAGAATATAAAAATAAACTTGGAGGCTAAAACCTAATAACTTTATTTTCTTAACAAACTTATTTTCAATTATATAAAATTATATAAAGAAGAATATAAAAATAAACTTGGAGGCTAAAACCTAATAACTTTATTTTCTTAACAAACTTATTTTCAATTATATAAAATTATATAAAGAAGAATATAAAAATAAACTTGGAGGCTAAAACCTAATAACATTTATTTTCTTAACAAACTTATTTTCAATTATATAAAATTATATAAAGAAGAATATAAAAATAAAATTGGAGGCTAAAACCTAATAATATTTATTTTCTTAACAAAATTATTTTCAATTAAATAAAATTATATAAAGAAGAATATAAAAATAAACTTGGAGGCTAAAACCTAATAATATTTATTTTCTTAACAAAATTATTTTCAATTAAATAAAATTATATAAAGAAGAATATAAAAATAAACTTGGAGGCTAAAACCTAATAACATTTATTTTCTTAACAAACATATTTTCAATTATATAAAATTATATAAAGAAGAATATAAAAATAAACTTGGAGGCTAAAACCTAATAACATTTATTTTCTTAACAAACTTATTTTCAATTATATAAACTTATATAAAGAAGAATATAAAAATAAACTTGGAGGCTAAAACCTAATAACATTTATTTTCTTAACAAACTTATTTTCAATTATATAAAATTATATAAAGAAGAATATAAAAATAAACTTGGAGGCTAAAACCTAATAACATTTATTTTCTTAACAAACTTATTTTCAATTATATAAAATTATATAAAGAAGAATATAAAAATAAACTTGGAGGCTAAAACCTAATAACATTTATTTTCTTAACAAACTTATTTTCAATTATATAAAATTATATAAAGAAGAATATAAAAATAAACTTGGAGGCTAAAACCTAATAACATTTATTTTCTTAACAAACATATTTTCAATTATATAAAATTATATAAAGAAGAATATAAAAATAAAATTGGAGGCTAAAACCTAATAACATTTATTTTCTTAACAAACTTATTTTCAATTATATAAAATTATATAAAGAAGAATATAAAAATAAACTTGGAGGCTAAAACCTAATAACATTTATTTTCTTAACAAACTTATTTTCAATTATATAGAATTATATAAAGAAGAATATAAAAATTAACTTGGAGGCTAAAACCTAATAACATTTATTTTCTTAACAAACTTATTTTCAATTATATAAAATTATATAAAGAAGAATATAAAAATAAACTTGGAGGCTAAAACCTAATAACATTTATTTTCTTAACAAACTTATTTTCAATTATATAAAATTATATAAAGAAGAATATAAAAATAAACTTGGAGGTAAAACCTAATAACATTTATTTTCTTAACAAACTTATTTTCAATTATATAAAATTATATAAAGAAGAATATAAAAATAAACTTGGAGGCTAAAACCTAATAACATTTATTTTCTTAACAAACTTATTTTCAATTATATAAAATTATATAAAGAAGAATATAAAAATAAACTTGGAGGCTAAAACCTAATAACATTTATTTTCTTAACAAACTTATTTTCAATTATATAAAATTATATAAAGAAGAATATAAAAATAAACTTGGAGGCTAAAACCTAATAACATTTATTTTCTTAACAAACTTATTTTCAATTATATAAAATTATATAAAGAAGAATATAAAAATAAACTTGGAGGCTAAAACCTAATAACATTTATTTTCTTAACAAACTTATTTTCAATTATATAAAATTATATAAAGAAGAATATAAAAATAAACTTGGAGGCTAAAACCTAATAACATTTATTTTCTTAACAAACTTATTTTCAATTATATAAGATTATATAAAGAAGAATATAAAAATAAAATTAGAGGAAAATCATAAACATGACAAATCGAATTTGGTTAAATAATGGGCGAGACTTTCAAAGCATCGTTAATGCAAAATAATTATTTTTATTATTATTTAATTTAACAACTAATCTACTTGGAAAATTATTTATTTTTAATTTATTTTCCAAATTTATTTATTCATCATCATCCCCACTTTCAACATTTTGAGCCTTTGGTTTAAGTGATGGAAAAGGTTTAAATGTTGGACGATGTTTACGTGTTGGATGTGGACGTTTTGAAGGGTGTGGAGGGTGTGTTGGGTGTTTTGGATGTTTATGGTGGTCGTTATTCTTTAAATTAATTAAAAGGATTTTTAATTTTAAATTAAAAGAAAACCTTTGCCAAACTTCCAGCAATTATTAAAAGAATTGAAAATAAAATTAAGAAAAATTTACAATTCATTTTTTTAAATTAATTAATTTAAGATGTATTTAAGTTTGTGTTAATTATTAACTAAAATTTAATTCTTTATAAAGCCAATTAATTAACAGATGTTTAAACAAATATTTTTTAAATTATTTTCGAAAATATTTTTATAGGAAAGTGCTTTTACTATAAATTTATACATCAATAATATTGTCTAGAAAATTAGATATTTTTTAAAATTAAATCAAATAAAATTATTTGTGTTTATAAAATAATTTAAAAATATTATTTTTCCAAATAAACATTTTAAAATCAAAACATTTTTTTAAAAATTGAAATATACAAATATTTATTACAAAAAATTTTACAAATAATTTTAAATTAAATAAAATCAAATTGATATAGATTTGTATAAACGTCCAACAATTGTCTTTCTCGCTTCAGCTTTAACTAATTAAAAGGAAAATTTATATGTAATTTAGAAATTAAATGTATTTAAAATTATCTAAAATTAAAGGTATCACTTAGGCAAGTCCTCCTTCTACCTAGTAGTCAAGAAAATTTTAAAAATCTTTATATGGGACAGGGAAATAACCAACAAAAATTAAATTCCCGATTTCTGGAATTTCGGGGATTCCTGATATGGGATGATATTTACTCAAATCTATTAATTATTGTTAACCCCGACTTGAATTTTTACATTTTTTAGTGACCCAGGAAGATATATAATTAGAAATTTACTTTATTGTTTTAATTAAAATCATTTAAGAAATTACCTTTTTTCTCCTTACTTTTTTTTTCTTTGGTATCTAAATGCTCCCCAGTAGCACTTGTTGAGATACTATTTTTATTAATTCCTTCAACAAATTTCTTGGGACAAGGTCCTGGGGACAAGGTCCTGGGACAAGCTCTTGGGACAAGGTCCTGGGACAAGCTCTTGGGACAAGCACTTGGGACAAGGTCCTGGGACAAGCTCTTGGGACAAGGTCCTGGGACAAGCTCTTGGGACAAGGTCCTGGGACAAGCTCTTGGGACAAGGTCCTGGGACAAGCTCTTGGGACAAGATCCTGGGACAAGCCTTGGGACAAGGTCCTGGGACAAGCTCTTGGGACAAGGTCCTGGGACAAGGTCCTGGGACAAGCTCTTGGGACAAGGTCCTGGGACAAGCTCTTGGGACAAGGTCCTGGGACAAGCTCTTGGGACAAGGTCCTGGGACAAGCTCTTGGGACAAGCACTTGGGACAAGGTCCTGGGACAAGCTCTTGGGACAAGGTCCTGGGACAAGCTCTTGGGACAAGGTCCTGGGACAAGCTCTTGGGACAAGGTCCTGGGACAAGCTCTTGGGACAAGGTCCTGGGACAAGCTCTTGGGACAAGGTCCTGGGACAAGCTCTTGGGACAAGGTCCTGGGACAAGCTCTTGGGACAAGGTCCTGGGACAAGCTCTTGGGACAAGGTCCTGGGACAAGCTCTTGGGACAAGGTCCTGGGACAAGCTCTTGGGACAAGGTCCTGGGACAAGCTCTTGGGACAAGGTCCTGGGACAAGCTCTTGGGACAAGGTCCTGGGACAAGCTCTTGGGACAAGGTCCTGGGACAAGCTCTTGGGACAAGGTCCTGGGACAAGCTCTTGGGACAAGGTCATGGGACAAGGTCCTGGGACAAGCTCTTGGGACAAGGTCCTGGGACAAGGTCCTGGGACAAGCTCTTGGGACAAGGTCCTGGGACAAGCTCTTGGGACAATGTCCTGGGACAAGCTCTTGGGACAAGGTCCTGGGACAAGCTCTTGGGACAAGGTCCTGGGACAAGCTCTTGGGACAAGGTCCTGGGACAAGCCCTTGGGACAAGGTCCTGGGACAAGCTCTTGGGACAAGGTCCTGGGACAAGCTCTTGGGACAAGATCCTGGGACAAGCCCTTGGGACAAGGTCCTGGGACAAGCTCTTGGGACGAGGTCCTGGGACAAGCTCTTGGGACAAGGTCCTGGGACAAGGTCCTGGGACAAGCTCTTGGGACAAGGTCCTGGGACAAGCTCTTGACCTTGGACCTTGCCCAGGACCTTGTCCCAGGACCTTGTCCTAGGACCTTGTCCCAAGAGTTTGTCCCAGGACCTTGTCCTAGGACCTTGTCCCAAGAGTTTGTCCCAGGCCTTGTCCCAAGAGCTTGTCCCAGGACCTTGTCCCAAGAGCTTGTCCCAGGACCATGTCCCAGGACCTTGTCCCAAGAGCTTGTCCCAGGACCTTGTCCCAAGAGCTTGTCCCAGGACCTTGTCCCGAGAGCTTGTCCCAGGATCTTGTCCCAAGAGCTTGTCCCAGGACCTTGTCCCAAGAGCTTGTCCCAGGACCTTGTCCCAGGACCTTGTCCCAAGAGCTTGTCCCAGGACCTTGTCCCAAGAGCTTGTCCTAGGACCTTGTCCCAAGAGCTTGTCCCAGGACCTTGTCCCAAGAGCTTGTCCCAGGACCTTGTCCCAAGAGCTTGTCCAGAGCTTGTCCCAGGACCTTGTCCCAAGATCTTGTCCCAGGACCTTGTCCCAGGACCTTGTCCTAGGACCTTGTCCCAAGTGTTTGTCCCAGGACCTTGTCCCAAGACCTTGTCTAAATGAATAAAAAAATTCGTATAAACGGAAAAATCTAAAAAAATAACTTTTAGTTGCAATGCCAAAATTTAGAAGATAAAAAATACTTATAGACGGCTAAATCTAAATGCTAAATTCAGAAAATAAAGTGCAGAATAAAAAAAATTCGTATAAACGGAAAAATCTAAAAAAATAACTTTTAGTTGCAATGCCAAAATTTAGAAGATAAAAAATACTTATAGACGGCTAAATCTAAATGCTAAATTCAGAAAATAAAGTCCAGAATAAAAAAATTCGTATAAACGGAAAAATCTAAAAAAATAACTTTAGTTGCAATGCCAAAATTTAGAAGATAAAAATACTTATAGACGGCTAAATCTAAATGCTAAATTCAGAAAATAAAGTCCAGAATAAAAAAATTCGTATAAACGGAAAAATCTAAAAAAAATAACTTTTAGTTGCAATGCCGAAATTTAGAAGATAAAAAATACTTATAGACGGCTAAATCTAAATGCTAAATTCAGAAAATAAAGTCCAGAATAAAAAAATATAATAACATTTATTTTCTTAACAAACTTATTTTCAATTAAATAAAATTATATAAAGAAGAATATAAAAATAAACTTGGAGGCTAAAACCTAATAACATTTATTTTCTTAACAAACTTATTTTCAATTTTATAAAATTATATAAAGAAGAATATAAAAATAAACTTGGAGGCTAAAACCTAATAACATTTATTTTCTTAACAAACTTATTTTCAATTATATAAAATTATATAAAGAAGAATATAAAAATAAACTTGGAGGCTAAAACCTAATAACATTTATTTTCTTAACAAACTTATTTTCAATTATATAAAATTATATAAAGAAGAATATAAAAATAAAATTGGAGGCTAAAACCTAATATCATTTATTTTCTTAACAAACTTATTTTCAATTATATAAAATTATATAAAGAAGAATATAAAAATAAACTTGGAGGCTAAAACCTAATAACATTTATTTTCTTAACAAACTTATTTTCAATTATATAAAATTATATAAAGAAGAATATAAAAATAAAATTGGAGGCTAAAACCTAATAACATTTATTTTCTTAACAAACTTATTTTCAATTATATAAAATTATATAAAGAAGAATATAAAAATAAACATGGAGGCTAAAACCTAATAACATTTATTTTCTTAACAAACATATTTTCAATTATATAAAATTATATAAAGAAGAATATAAAAATAAACTTGGAGGCTAAAACCTAATAACATTTATTTTCTTAACAAACTTATTTTCAATTATATAAAATTATATAAAGAAGAATATAAAAATAAACTTGGAGGCTAAAACCTAATAACATTTATTTTCTTAACAAACTTATTTTCAATTATAAGAAATTATATAAAGAAGAATATAAAAATAAACTTGGAGGCTAAAACCTAATAACATTTATTTTCTTAACAAACTTATTTTCAATTATAAAAAATAATATAAAGAAGAATATAAAAATAAACTTGGAGGCTAAAACCTATTAACATTTATTTTCTTAACAAACTTATTTTCAATTATATAAAATTATATAAAGAAGAATATAAAAATAAAATTGGAGGCTAAAACCTAATAACTTTTATTTTCTTAACAACCTTATTTTCAATTATATAAAATTATATAAAGAAGAATATAAAAATAAACTTGGAGGCTAAAACCTAATAACATTTATTTTCTTAACAAACTTATTTTCAATTATATAAAATTATATAAAGAAGAATATAAAAATAAACTTGGAGGCTAAAACCTAATAACATTTATTTTCTTAACAAACTTATTTTCAATTATATAAAATTATATAAAGAAGAATATAAAAATAAAATTGGAGGCTAAAACCTAATAATATTTATTTTCTTAACAAAATTATTTTCAATTAAATAAAATTATATAAAGAAGAATATAAAAATAAACTTGGAGGCTAAAACCTAATTATATTTATTTTCTTAACAAAATTATTTTCAATTTTATAAAATTATATAAAGAAGAATATAAAAATAAACTTGGAGGCTAAAACCTAATAACATTTATTTTCTTAACAAACTTATTTTCAATTTCATAAAATTATATAAAGAAGAATATAAAAATAAACTTGGAGGCTAAAACCTAATATCATTTATTTTCTTAACAAACTTATTTTCAATTATATAAAATTATATAAAGAAGAATATAAAAATAAACTTGGAGGCTAAAACCTAATAACATTTATTTTCTTAACAAACATATTTTCAATTATATAAAATTATATAAAGAAGAATATAAAAATAAACTTGGAGGCTAAAACCTAATAACATTTATTTTCTTAACAAACTTATTTTCAATTATATAAAATTATATAAAGAAGAATATAAAAATAAAATTGGAGGCTAAAACCTAATAACATTTATTTTCTTAACAAACATATTTTCAATTATATAAAATTATATAAAGAAGAATATAAAAATAAACTTGGAGGCTAAAACCTAATAACATTTATTTTCTTAACAAACTTATTTTCAATTATATAAAATTATATAAAGAAGAATATAAAAATAAACTTGGAGGCTAAAACCTAATAACATTTATTTTCTTAACAAACTTATTTTCAATTATATAAAATTATATAAAGAAGAATATAAAAATAAACTTGGAGGCTAAAACCTAATAACATTTATTTTCTTAACAAACTTATTTTCAATTATAAAAAATTATATAAAGAAGAATATAAAAATAAACTTGGAGGCTAAAACCTAATAACTTTATTTTCTTAACAAACTTATTTTCAATTATATAAAATTATATAAAGAAGAATATAAAAATAAACTTGGAGGCTAAAACCTAATAACTTTATTTTCTTAACAAACTTATTTTCAATTATATAAAATTATATAAAGAAGAATATAAAAATAAACTTGGAGGCTAAAACCTAATAACATTTATTTTCTTAACAAACTTATTTTCAATTATATAAAATTATATAAAGAAGAATATAAAAATAAAATTGGAGGCTAAAACCTAATAATATGAATTTTCTTAACAAAATTATTTTCAATTAAATTAAATTATATAAAGAAGAATATAAAAATAAACTTGGAGGCTAAAACCTAATAATATTTATTTTCTTAACAAAATTATTTTCAATTAAATAAAATTATATAAAGAAGAATATAAAAATAAACTTGGAGGCTAAAACCTAATAACATTTATTTTCTTAACAAACTTATTTTCAATTTTATAAAATTATATAAAGAAGAATATAAAAATAAAATTGGAGGCTAAAACCTAATAACATTTATTTTCTTAACAAACTTATTTTCAATTTTATAATATTATATAAAGAAGAATATAAAAATAAACTTGGAGGCTAAAACCTAATAACATTTATTTTCTTAACAAACTTATTTTCAATTATATAAAATTATATAAAGAAGAATATAAAAATAAAATTGGAGGCTAAAACCTAATAACATTTATTTTCTTAACAAACTTATTTTCAATTATAAAAAATTATATAAAGAAGAATATAAAAATAAACTTGGAGGCTAAAACCTAATAACATTTATTTTCTTAACAAACTTATTTTCAATTATATAAAATTATATAAAGAAGAATATAAAAATAAACTTGGAGGCTAAAACCTAATAACATTTATTTTCTTAACAAACTTATTTTCAATTATATAAAATTATATAAAGAAGAATATAAAAATAAAATTGGAGGCTAAAACCTAATAACATTTATTTTCTTAACAAACTTATTTTCAATTATATAAAATTATATAAAGAAGAATATAAAAATAAACTTGGAGGCTAAAACCTAATAACATTTATTTTCTTAACAAACTTATTTTCAATTATATAAAATTATATAAAGAAGAATATAAAAATAAACTTGGAGGCTAAAACCTAATAACTTTATTTTCTTAACAAACTTATTTTCAATTATATAAAATTATATAAAGAAGAATATAAAAATAAACTTGGAGGCTAAAACCTAATAACTTTATTTTCTTAACAAACTTATTTTAAATTATATAAAATTATATAAAGAAGAATATAAAAATAAACTTGGAGGCTAAAACCTAATAACATTTATTTTCTTAACAAACTTATTTTCAATTATATAAAATTATATAAAGAAGAATATAAAAATAAAATTGGAGGCTAAAACCTAATAATATTTATTTTCTTAACAAAATTATTTTCAATTAAATAAAATTATATAAAGAAGAATATAAAAATAAACTTGGAGGCTAAAACCTAATAATATTTATTTTCTTAACAAAATTATTTTCAATTAAATAAAATTATATAAAGAAGAATATAAAAATAAACTTGGAGGCTAAAACCTAATAACATTTATTTTCTTAACAAACTTATTTTCAATTTTATAAAATTATATAAAGAAGAATATAAAAATAAACTTGGAGGCTAAAACCTAATAACATTTATTTTCTTAACAAACTTATTTTCAATTTTATAATATTATATAAAGAAGAATATAAAAATAAACTTGGAGGCTAAAACCTAATAACATTTATTTTCTTAACAAACTTATTTTCAATTATATAAAATTATATAAAGAAGAATATAAAAATAAAATTGGAGGCTAAAACCTAATAACATTTATTTTCTTAACAAACTTATTTTCAATTATAAAAAATTATATAAAGAAGAATATAAAAATAAACTTGGAGGCTAAAACCTAATAACATTTATTTTCTTAACAAACTTATTTTCAATTATATAAAATTATATAAAGAAGAATATAAAAATAAACTTGGAGGCTAAAACCTAATAACATTTATTTTCTTAACAAACTTATTTTCAATTATATAAAATTATATAAAGAAGAATATAAAAATAAAATTGGAGGCTAAAACCTAATAACATTTATTTTCTTAACAAACTTATTTTCAATTATATAAAATTATATAAAGAAGAATATAAAAATAAAATTGGAGGCTAAAACCTAATAATATTTATTTTCTTAACAAAATTATTTTCAATTAAATAAAATTATATAAAGAAGAATATAAAAATAAACTTGGAGGCTAAAACCTAATAATATTTATTTTCTTAACAAAATTATTTTCAATTAAATAAAATTATATAAAGAAGAATATAAAAATAAACTTGGAGGCTAAAACCTAATAACATTTATTTTCTTAACAAACTTATTTTCAATTTTATAAAATTATATAAAGAAGAATATAAAAATAAACTTGGAGGCTAAAACCTAATAACATTTATTTTCTTAACAAACTTATTTTCAATTATATAAAATTATATAAAGAAGAATATAAAAATAAAATTGGAGGCTAAAACCTAATAACATTTATTTTCTTAACAAACTTATTTTCAATTATATAAAATTATATAAAGAAGAATATAAAAATAAACTTGGAGGCTAAAACCTAATAACATTTATTTTCTTAACAAACATATTTTCAATTATATAAAATTATATAAAGAAGAATATAAAAATAAACTTGGAGGCTAAAACCTAATAACATTTATTTTCTTAACAAACTTATTTTCAATTATATAAAATTATATAAAGAAGAATATAAAAATAAAATTGGAGGCAAAACCTAATAACATTTATTTTCTTAACAAACTTATTTTCAATTATATAAAATTATATAAAGAAGAATATAAAAATAAACTTGGAGGCTAAAACCTAATAACATTTATTTTCTTAACAAACTTATTTTCAATTATATAAAATTATATAAAGAAGAATATAAAAATAAACTTGGAGGCTAAAACCTAATAACTTTATTTTCTTAACAAACTTATTTTCAATTATATAAAATTATATAAAGAAGAATATAAAAATAAACTTGGAGGCTAAAACCTGATAATATTTATTTTCTTAACAAAATTATTTTCAATTAAATAAAATTATATAAAGAAGAATATAAAAATAAACTTGGAGGCTAAAACCTAATAATATTTATTTTCTTAACAAAATTATTTTCAATTAAATAAAATTATATAAAGAAGAATA
Organism: Meloidogyne enterolobii; assembly: GCA_963681835.1. Taxonomy (NCBI): domain Eukaryota; kingdom Metazoa; phylum Nematoda; class Chromadorea; order Rhabditida; family Meloidogynidae; genus Meloidogyne; species Meloidogyne enterolobii. The sequence goes on from CAVMJV010000193.1 coordinate 83,497, forward strand.
TAAAAATAAACTTGGAGGCTAAAACCTAATAACATTTATTTTCTTAACAAACATATTTTCAATTATATAAAATTATATAAAGAAGAATATAAAAATAAACTTGGAGGCTAAAACCTAATAACATTTATTTTCTTAACAAACTTATTTTCAATTATATAAACTTATATAAAGAAGAATATAAAAATAAACTTGGAGGCTAAAACCTAATAACATTTATTTTCTTAACAAACTTATTTTCAATTATATAAAATTATATAAAGAAGAATATAAAAATAAACTTGGAGGCTAAAACCTAATAACATTTATTTTCTTAACAAACTTATTTTCAATTATATAAAATTATATAAAGAAGAATATAAAAATAAACTTGGAGGCTAAAACCTAATAACATTTATTTTCTTAACAAACTTATTTTCAATTATATAAAATTATATAAAGAAGAATATAAAAATAAACTTGGAGGCTAAAACCTAATAACATTTATTTTCTTAACAAACTTATTTTCAATTATATAAAATTATATAAAGAAGAATATAAAAATAAACTTGGAGGCTAAAACCTAATAACATTTATTTTCTTAACAAACATATTTTCAATTATATAAAATTATATAAAGAAGAATATAAAAATAAAATTGGAGGCTAAAACCTAATAACATTTATTTTCTTAACAAACTTATTTTCAATTATATAAAATTATATAAAGAAGAATATAAAAATAAACTTGGAGGCTAAAACCTAATAACATTTATTTTCTTAACAAACTTATTTTCAATTATATAAAATTATATAAAGAAGAATATAAAAATAAACTTGGAGGCTAAAACCTAATAACATTTATTTTCTTAACAAACTTATTTTCAATTATATAAAATTATATAAAGAAGAATATAAAAATAAACTTGGAGGCTAAAACCTAATAACATTTATTTTCTTAACAAACATATTTTCAATTATATAAAATTATATAAAGAAGAATATAAAAATAAACTTGGAGGCTAAAACCTAATAACATTTATTTTCTTAACAAACTTATTTTCAATTATATAAAATTATATAAAGAAGAATATAAAAATAAACTTGGAGGCTAAAACCTAATAACATTTATTTTCTTAACAAACTTATTTTCAATTATATAAAATTATATAAAGAAGAATATAAAAATAAACTTGGAGGCTAAAACCTAATAACATTTATTTTCTTAACAAACTTATTTTCAATTATATAAAATTATATAAAGAAGAATATAAAAATAAACTTGGAGGCTAAAACCTAATAACATTTATTTTCTTAACAAACTTATTTTCAATTATATAAAATTATATAAAGAAGAATATAAAAATAAACTTGGAGGCTAAAACCTAATAACATTTATTTTCTTAACAAACTTATTTTCAATTATATAAGATTATATAAAGAAGAATATAAAAATAAAATTAGAGGAAAATCATAAACATGACAAATCGAATTTGGTTAAATAATGGGCGAGACTTTCAAAGCATCGTTAATGCAAAATAATTATTTTTATTATTATTTAATTTAACAACTAATCTACTTGGAAAATTATTTATTTTTAATTTATTTTCCAAATTTATTTATTCATCATCATCCCCACTTTCAACATTTTGAGCCTTTGGTTTAAGTGATGGAAAAGGTTTAAATGTTGGACGATGTTTACGTGTTGGATGTGGACGTTTTGAAGGGTGTGGAGGGTGTGTTGGGTGTTTTGGATGTTTATGGTGGTCGTTATTCTTTAAATTAATTAAAAGGATTTTTAATTTTAAATTAAAAGAAAACCTTTGCCAAACTTCCAGCAATTATTAAAAGAATTGAAAATAAAATTAAGAAAAATTTACAATTCATTTTTTTAAATTAATTAATTTAAGATGTATTTAAGTTTGTGTTAATTATTAACTAAAATTTAATTCTTTATAAAGCCAATTAATTAACAGATGTTTAAACAAATATTTTTTAAATTATTTTCGAAAATATTTTTATAGGAAAGTGCTTTTACTATAAATTTATACATCAATAATATTGTCTAGAAAATTAGATATTTTTTAAAATTAAATCAAATAAAATTATTTGTGTTTATAAAATAATTTAAAAATATTATTTTTCCAAATAAACATTTTAAAATCAAAACATTTTTTTAAAAATTGAAATATACAAATATTTATTACAAAAAATTTTACAAATAATTTTAAATTAAATAAAATCAAATTGATATAGATTTGTATAAACGTCCAACAATTGTCTTTCTCGCTTCAGCTTTAACTAATTAAAAGGAAAATTTATATGTAATTTAGAAATTAAATGTATTTAAAATTATCTAAAATTAAAGGTATCACTTAGGCAAGTCCTCCTTCTACCTAGTAGTCAAGAAAATTTTAAAAATCTTTATATGGGACAGGGAAATAACCAACAAAAATTAAATTCCCGATTTCTGGAATTTCGGGGATTCCTGATATGGGATGATATTTACTCAAATCTATTAATTATTGTTAACCCCGACTTGAATTTTTACATTTTTTAGTGACCCAGGAAGATATATAATTAGAAATTTACTTTATTGTTTTAATTAAAATCATTTAAGAAATTACCTTTTTTCTCCTTACTTTTTTTTTCTTTGGTATCTAAATGCTCCCCAGTAGCACTTGTTGAGATACTATTTTTATTAATTCCTTCAACAAATTTATAGTAAAAGTGCAACAAATGGGCTATTTTAATTATCAATTTCTTCACCTTCTCGTGCAATTCAATAATCTTTTCAGATCCCTTTAAGATTAAAAAAAATGAAAATTAGATTCGTGTTTTATTTTTATTATGGATTATTGTAGCTAAATTTAAGCTAAACATTTCTATTAGCTAAAACGGAATATTCTCTTTCTTTTTCCTATCCTCTCATTAAAAATAATTATAAATTTAATTTTATATCTAATTTCCTCACATTTTGATTTTGAAAAATTAAATTAAGATTAGTTAATTGTTGAAAAACAATTTTTGCTTGTTCATTTTCGTTCCATTTCATTAAAATACATGTGTTATCTTTTTCAATACCATTCGTGAATCCAAAACGCGTTAATCCTCCTTTTACCTTTAAAAATTTTTTCTCGACAATTTCGAACGAATTCTCAACAGCAATTTGTTCATTTTCTAATTTAAAAGACAATAATTCCTTTAAAAGGTTGAGGGATTCTTTTGCTGATTTTTCAATTGCAGCAGTCCTCGATGCGAAGCTGCCGCTATCTCTCTGCTAAAAATAATTAATAAAATATTTAAATTAATTAAAAATATCTCAATAAAGAATATTAAAGACATTAATTTCTAATTTTGTTTAATCAATTCCGATCCACACAAAAATATTTTTATTTTCTAAATAATATTAAAATATTAAAAATCTTCACCCTTATTTGAATTACAAGTCCCCCTTCATTTACAAGACTTTCAAAATTAATTTTTTCATTAAAAATATAATTAATAATGATTAAAGCTGTTTTATATATTTTATTATAACCCATTAAAATTTTCTCTTTTTGATTTGTAAAGTTTTCTATTTCATTTTGATTTTCTAATTTTATTTCTTTTCCTCCAAAAATTAATTTATCAATAGCTTCGAAAGCGTTGAGATTTTCTGATAATTTCTAAAAAAGATTTAAAAAATAATTATCCGTATAACGATGCTCCACCTAGCAGCAATTAAAACGCTTAGGCACGGGGTTAAACGAACATAAGCCCCATTTTTATTAACCTCTCTATCTAACGGATCTAATAAATATACAAATTTATATGTATCAGTGAAACGTGAATTTATTTTTGAATTTGGCACGATCCCTGAGATGTACAATTCTTTCAAAATGAAATAAAATTTTTAAAAACATTTTTAATTAATTAATTTTCAACAAATCAATTTACCAAATTCATAAATTTTAATTCATTCCCCTCATATTTTTCAATTTCTTTTATTTTTTCATCCCATTCTTTAATTTTTATTTTAATTCCTTCCAAAATTTGAAATAAATTTTGATTTTGAATTAACAAAGTTAAATTTAATTCATCATTAAATGACCATAAAAATCTTCCCAATTTTACTCCAAAATTCTCTTCTCCTTCCACAAAATGATTTTTTGGCATAAATTTTTCAATCAAAAAATATTTTTTTATTTTCTCATTTTCTAAATTAATTTTTATTTCTTCCTTCTCAAATGGGACTTCTATAGAGCAAAGATCAATTAATTCAAAAAGACATTGAGGGATAATTCCAAGACCAATCCAGTTACTCTTTAATTAATTTTTAATTAATTAATTATATTACGTTGGATAATTGTTTCAATACCTAGCTGGAGGGGTAATTAATAGAGACGGGGTAATTATTCGAGGTGGGTTAATTAATTTAGGGTATAGATTAGCTATTTTTAGTTTTTTATAGTGAGACTTGATTTATTAAGAATATTCAAGTTTTATATCTCCTCCAGTGTATTTTAGAAATGAGAACATTCCTGATGCTTATGACTCGTATTTAATAAAAAGGGAATTCTTATCAAACTTAAAATAAAACGAAAATAATTTAATATAAATTTTTGTCAAAAAATAATTAAAAACAAACTTCAATATAATTTATACACGAAATATTTGGAATATTTCTGACAGGTAAACGAGACAAAGAAGAAATTCGACCATAAGTTTTAGGTCTTTGAATAATTTCCTCTTCTTTTGGAATTAAAGATTCAAAAAATTGGCTGATCGAAATAATTTCTAAAAAGTAAAAAATAATTTTAAAGGACCGAACTATACAAACTAAATACCCTCTAATACTTTTTCTATACTAAAATTAAAAAAATCTCCCATTTTTTAAATTCGGACAATGGGGATACTTTGCAACAGGGATATCTCGGGATGAGAAAAAACAGGCTTTCAAAATTTTCTTCGGGTCGGATTTCGGGTCTAAAAAAAGTCCGGGACATCGCTATTCTACAATTATCATTTAATCAGTTAGCTTCAAAACCAAAAAATATAAAATCATTTATCCGTTTACCTTCTTTCTCTGTTTCAGTCAAATAAATGCCATAAAAATAAATTTCTTTTAAGGAAAGAATTAAAAATAAATAAATAAATAATGTTTTCATTTTAAAAGAAATTAATTGTAAAATATACATATACAAAATAATTTAATTATTTAAAACAAATATTTTTTAAAATTTAAATAAAATTTAATTATTAATATTTCCTCTTCCTTCCACTTCAACTTAAATAATACCTAATATGCACTTAATCACCGGGCATTAATTTTTTATTTGGCAATTTCCTTTTAAAATTCCGTTTAATTTTTATATTTATTTCATAATAAAAAATAAATTTTCTCAGATTAACAGATTTAGGAAATAAAAAAGTCTAAAGCACTTAAACATTTGTTAAATATTTCGAAATAAATTAAATTATTAATTGTATAAAATAGAAATTAAATATAACTTAATAAAATAATTACCGTATTTTCTAGATAACTAATTCCCCTCCCTCGATTAATTCTTCCTCTTGATTAATTCCCCATGCTAGAGTTGGATTGAAACAATAATTCCCCACCATCAAATACCCTACTGCGCGTTCAAATGCCAAAACTCGAATAATTCCCCTACCCCGATTAATTACCCATGTCAAGGAAGTGTTCCCCAGGGGAATTAATCGGGAAAATAGTACGTTATTTGCTTATATAAATATATGTATAATTCTTAAATTTAATTATTAAATAACATTTAAAAAAAATTTTAATTAAAAAATTATAGTTTTATTAATTAATTATTTAATTTTAATTTGTATAAATATTTCTCTCTCTCCATTCTCCCCCCCCCCTTCCTCTCCCCCTTCAAATTACTCTCTATCATTCCCCATTCACCTTACATTTCCCCAATTTCCTCACCTTTCCCTCCACTCTTCACCTCACGCTAAAATTTTTATTTTGACTGAATTTTAATGGCAAATGGTATTTTTGTTTATCGTTTGCCGCATAATGTTTTGTGTTAAAATTTTAAAAACTTTTAAAAATACATTTTATTTTAAAAATTCAACTTTAGTTTAGTTTTTTTGGTAATTTAAAAAACATCACAAATTTACCGACAACTTAAATGATAGGAATTTTAGTAATAAAAGTTTGGAATGAAAACAAAAAGAAAATAAATTTGTAGAAACTTTTTGTGATGTTTAGGGATTAATTTTATTTAATATTTTATTATTCTATAGGAAAGGGTTTGGCCGTCTTACTATTTAAAAAAATAATTAATTTAATTATTTTAAATTTAATTTTTAAATTATTTAAAAATTAAATCGATTTAATTTAAAAAATTTGTCAGTGGAGATGGCAGGGAAGGAATTTTACCAGGGGAGGAATTTTACCTCGTGAATTTTACACATGATTTGCCATTAAACATGTCTAGACTTCTTCCCTCAACATCCCCCCTAATCCTCCCGCCACTTCCATCCCCTCCCTCCCTCCCCCCACTTCCCCCTCCTCTTCCCTTCAATTCTTTGTCTTCTTCTTCTTTTGTCTGACACTCCCTTCCCTCTCCTTTTTTTAAATTTAAATAGAAAATTTTTTTAGAGTCTTTTCATTGGTAAATTTTTTTAATTGTTAGATTTTTAAATTTATTAATGTTAAATTACCAAAGTTAATAAATATAGAAATATTTTCCAGATTCCTTTGAATTCTTTTTCAATTTTCTAAAGTTTTAACTTTTAAAATAAAAATTAATTTAAGAGAAGGGTGAAATAAATTTAAATTTTAATATTTTATATAAAAATAATTTTTTAGTTAAAATTTAATTGTTATCATAAAAAATACTAAAAAAAATTAGTTAAAAATAGAGTTGTTGGCGACATGTTGTTAACCGGTACCCCCGGTTTTCGGTTAATCTAAATTTTAGAAACCCGGTTTTCGGTTTTGAGTTTTAGGCAAATACCGGTTTATTTTTGGGGAAATTTTAAATAAAATCACTCATTTTCACAAATTTCCGGTTTTCGATTTTCAAAATTTTCTAAAAACGGTTAATTTTTGCAAAAAATTTCAAAGATTCCGAGTTTAAAACCAGTCGCCAACAACCCTAGTTAAAAATTAAAAATATTTACCAATCCAAATTTGGATTCCAAATTTAAATTAATTAAATAAGAATTATTTCCAAATTTAAAATAATAGAAACACATATTTTTTAAAAATATCTTTTTTAGAATTTTGAAAATGAAACCAAAAGATGTTTATTTTCTTTTGTTATTTTTTATTTCAATTTGGAAAAGTTGTGATTTAACGAAATCAGCTCCATCTCCAAAATCGGTGTTGTCACCTAGTCCAAGTACTAGATCAAGTGTTTCGGACAGTGAATCGGTAAATTCTTCACCAATTCATGAAATAAAAAAATCTGGCAAAGCAACAAGTAACTTGACAATCACTGAATTAATTAAACAAAAAATTGAAGAAGAAGAGATATTGGTTAAAAATGAAAAAGTTGATTTAAAACGTAAATGGTCGGGATCTGTTGATGTTTATTATAAACCTTTATATAAAAGTTTGAGTAATAAAATACTAAAATATGGCAAAGAAAATAATGAAAAAATATTTGATAAAAATATTTTAGAGAAAGGAATTAATTTATTATTAATTATTGGAGAATATATTAAAAGTGAAAAATATTCTCATTTAATATTTTTACCAAAAATTCAACAAAAAATTGAAAAAGCTATTAAAGATTTATTGGAAAGTTTTAAAAAGAAAGAGGAAAGTTTAAAAAAAGATTTGCAAAGTATAAGAATGAAAAGTAAATTAGAAAATTTTACAAATGAATTAAACTCAAGTTTCCAACTTATTGATGGAAAAAAGAATATAGTTTTGAAAAGTAGAATTGGAATAAGAAAATTGATTGAAAATAAAATTAATTTAAATGTAAATATAAATAAATTAATTTTTAATTTTAATCATTTTATGCAATAATTAAGTGGGGCAGGATTTTGCGGTAATGGGGAACTATGAATGAAAAAATTATAAATTTCCCGTCCTTCCTTATATGTACATATAAAGATTTAAAAATTGAAATTTTTGTTCGTTTATCGAACATCGATACCATATATCTTCGAATAATTATCCTCTCTCAAACCGCTAATCCTTAATAACTCCTAAACCTCGTAAAATTTTTGGCTCGCTTCTGGATATCCGAAACGGGGTCTTTAAAAATAAACGAAACGGTATACGGGTCTCGGATAAACGGTTTTCTCAAAATTAAACGGTTTTGTCCAACCCTAATATAAACATTTAAAAAAATTAAAATTTTTTGTTCGTTTATCGAACATGGATACCATATATCTTCGAATAATTCCCTCTCTCAAACAATCGCTTTTTCGATTAATTACCCAATTGGTTATTATTAATTATTATTTTTAATATTAATTATTATTATCAATATTATTATTATTAATTATCCAATTAATTACCCAATGGTCATTATTTGAACATATACTGTAATTAATATTAAATTTGAAAAATTATTTAAAAAAATTTTTTCAGCTTTTTGAAAAATTATTTGAATTGGATCGTTTGGAATCTTTATTTAAAAATTTTACAAATATTGATAAGCATTATAAAAGTAACCCAGACATAATTGATATTTTCGTTTTGAGCAATGAACTATGGCTTGTAGGAAAAAGAATTGAAATTGTATTTGAGAAAAATTTAGAAAATCTTGATTTAGAATATAAAAATGATTGTTTGCCAAATGATATAAAATGCAAAATTTTTGAATTATTTAAAAAGTTATTGGGTTTTTACAAAACAAACAAGGAAGCATTTAAAAATTTTATGTTCTCTTTTGAGAATTCGTTGGATATTAAAAATCTAAAAATTTCTTTCCAGAATCTTATTGAAAAAATAAAAGAAAGAATTGAGAAAAGTTTAGATGGAAAGGAAAACGAATTTTTCTTGGAGAAATATACACAGGTTATTTTTCTTAACAAAGCATTAGTTCTGTGCTGGTTCATGCCAAAGCTGGAGACGGGGAAATTTTGAAAAGAACCGGAGCCAGAAAACGTCAAATGAATAGCACACGAAATATTCTATAAGAAATATTAAAACACTTTTAGTATAAAAACTAAGGATCTTGCAATCTCGGAAAGCAATTCCCTATTTTTGTTAGTAAAAGTATTGTAAAATTATATTTAATTAAATTTTAGAATGATACTAAATTCTACCGCTTAGTTGAAATTGTGGAAGCTATAAAAATTGGTATTAAATTAAATAATGAACTTAATACAAAAAGTAAAGATAAAAGTGTTAAAATGGATAATCTTATTAAAAATCTACTAGCAGTTTTGCAAGGATTTGGATATGAATTTGGAATAAAAGGCATAGAAATAGCAGCAAAACAATTGGTAGAAATAGAGGAAAATAAAATTCCAGAAATTTTTAAAACTTTAACCAAAAGAGAATATAATTCTGAGAACGAAAGTGATGTTATTGAATTTGAATTTCTTAAAGAAATTAGTAACTTGATTTTATATTTTAATGAATATAAACAAGAAACTGAAAATAAATACAAACAAAACAAGGAAACTAGTCCGGAAATGTTTCAAAAAGATAAAATAAACGATGCTAATTCAGAAATTAATAGTTCTGTTGGGAAAAATGAAACAGATGGAAGTGACGACGACGAAGGAAAATTTGGGACACCAAAAGGTTCAACTGAATCCTTTAAAAGTGTTCAAAGTAATGCTAACTAAACAATCTACATAAAGATAGAGATGATTTTATGGAGGTGAATATAATTTTGATAAATACATATAAATAAAAATTTTATTAAATTTACAGAAAATATCCCTGGCTGCGGAATGATATTGTGAGGAAAAAAGCGATTGTATAGTATACAATCATGTAAATATTTTTGGTTATTTTATTTTTTTTAATTTTTTCCTTAAAGTAAGGATTATTTTATTATTCTTTGGTGGACCCTTTAAAATTGACAAAAATTTTATTAAAACAAATCAAAGTTTTTATCACTAAAACTTTAAATTTTTGTCAATTTGTATTATTTTACCCGCATTTTTATTAACAATTTATTTTGGCAAATTTATTCTGAAACAGCCCACAATTACACATTTATTTTTAAGCCCCTATTCTTAAACACACATTTAATTTTTACCTCATAAAGGATGTTATTTTAAATTTTCTTTTTTATATTATTTAAAAATACATATACCTACTATTTTTAAAAATTTATTTTTAATTTTTATTATTTATTTATTATGGATAAAATTACTATTTTTAATTTAACAAACTAATTTTATTCAAGCTACATATTTATTTTTAATTTATTTTTCAAAGTCATTTATTCATCATCCCCACATTCAACATTTTGAGCCTTTGGTTTAGGTGATGGAAAAGGTTTAAATGTTGGACGATGTTTACGTGTTGGATGTGGATGTTTTGAAGGGTGTGGAGGGTGTTTTGGATGTTTATGGTGGTCGTTATTCTTTAAATTAATTAAAAGGATTTTTAATTTTAAATTAAAAGAAAACCTTTGCCAAACTTCCAGCAATTATTAAAAGAATTGAAAATAAAATTAAGAAAAATTTACAATTCATTTTTTTAGATTAATTAATTCAAGAGGAATTTGTGTTAATTATTAACTAAAATTTAATTCTTTATAAAGCCAATTAATTAACAGATGTTTAAACAAAATATTTTTTAAAATTATTTTCGATAATATTTTTATAGAAAAAAGCCTACGTATTTTAAAAAGTACTTTACTTATATTTTCGATAATGTCTAGAAAAATTAAATATTTTTTAAATTATAAATAAAAACAAATATATTTATGAATAGTTTTAAAATATGTATGTAAGCGAAGTGTGGATCGCTGGCTATTGGGCATTTGTTTACTCCAGCTCCGATCTTTTTCAACCTTGCGCTGGCTCCGTGATTTTCAAAATCTTAGCTCCGACACAAGCTCAGCCGGAAGCTCAGCCTTAGGTTTACTCCAGACACACAATCCCATACATGCTATTTCTTGACATTCCGTTCTATGAAAAAATTCTCCAAGACAGGAGAATTTTCCATTCAAATTACTACTTACATATCCCCATTTTCCTTGCCTTTCCCTCCACTCTTCACCTCACACTAAAATTCTAATTTTGACTGTATTTTAGCACTCGTTGTTTATCGCTTTACTATTTTTAAAAATATTAATTTAATTATTTTAAATTTAATTTTTAAATTATTTAAAAATTAAATCGATTTAATTAAAAAAATTTGTCGATGGAGATGGTTGGAGAGTAAAAATCAATGAAAATTTTCCTCGTGAATCTTACACATGATTTTCCATTAAGCATTCTCTCCCCAATTTTCAATACCCCCCCCCCCCCTTCCTCCCTCCCCCTCCCCCCTTCCATCCCCTCCCCTCCCTTCACTCCCTCCCCCCTTCAATTCTTTGTCTTCTTCTTCTTTTGTCTGACACTCCCTTCCCTCTCCTTTTTTAAATTAAATAGAAAAATTATTTAAGAGTCTATTCATTGTTGAATATTTTAATTTTTTAAATTTATTATTGTAAAATTACCCAAAATTAATAAATATAGAAATAATAAAAATTTCAAGATTTCTTTGAATCCCTTTTCAATTTTCCAAAGTTTTAACTTTCAAAATAAAAATTAATTTAGGAGGAGGTGAAATAAATTTAAATTTTAATATTTTATATGTATAAAAATATAAGAATTCCTCGTTTTACCCCTCACTCAACCCATTCACCTTCCATTTCCCCAATTTCCTTGCCTTTCCTTCTTCCTTCACCTCACACTAAAATTCTAATTTTACTGAATTTTATCGGCAAATGATATTTTAACACGCGTTGTTTATCGTTTGCCGCATTATGTTTTGCGTTAAATTTTAACTTTACGTTGAGTTTTTTGGTAATTTGAAAAACATACACAAATTTACGGTCAACTTAAATGATAGGAATTTTAGTAATAAAAGTTTGGAATTAAAACATAAAGAAAAGAAATTTGTGGAAACTTTATGAGATGTTTATGGATTCATTTAATATTTTATTATTCTATGGCCGCCTTACTATTTTTAAAAATATTAATTTAATTATTTTAAATTTAATTTTTAAATTATTTAAAAATTAAATTGATTTAATTTAAAAAATTTGTCTATGGAGTTGGCAGGGGAGTAAAAATCAATGAAAATTTTCCTCGTGAATCTTACACATGATTTCCATTAAGCATTCTCTCCCCAATTTTCAATACCCCCCTCTTCCCTTCCCTTCCCTCCCTCCCCTCCCTTCCCCCCTCCCTCCCTTCAATTTTTTGTCTTCTTTTTCTTTTGTCTGACACTCCCTTCCCTCGCCTTTTTTTAAAATTTAAATAAAATTTTTTAAGAGTCTATTCATTGTTGAATATTTTAATTTTTTAAATTTATTAATGTAAAATTAGCCAAAATTAATAAATATAGAAACAATAAGTTTTTCTGATTCCTTTGAATCCCTTTTCAATTTTCCAAAGTTTTAACTTTCAAAATAAAAATTAATTTAGGAGGAGGTGAAATAAATTTAAATTTTAATATTTTATATGTATAAAAATATAAGAATTCCTCGTTTTACCCCTCACCCACCCCATTCACCTTCCATTTCCACAATTTCCTTGCCTTTCCTCCTTCCTTCACCTCACACTAAAATTCTAATTTTGACTGAATTTTATCGGCAAATGATATTTTAACACTTATTGTTTATCGTTTGAAGAATTATGTTTTGCGTTAAATTTTGATTTTAAGTTGAGTTTTTTTATTATGTTGGCAAAAACTTAAATGCTAGGAATTTTAGTAATAAAAGTTTGGAATTAAAACATAAAGAAAAGAAATTTGTATAAACTTTATGAGATCTTTAAGGATTAATTTTTTTTAATATTTTATTATTTTATAGGAAAGGGTTTGGCCACCTTGCTATTTTTAAAAATATAATTTAATTATTTTAAATTTAATTTTTAAATTATTTAAAAATTAAATCGATTTAATTAAAATAATTTGTCGATGGAATGGCCGGGGACGATTTACATATGATTTGCCACTAAGCATGTCTAGACTTAACTCCGCAATTTTCAATACCCCCCCCTCCCTTCCCTTCAATTTTTTGTCTTCTTTTTCTTTTGTTTGACACTCCCTTGCCTTCCCTCCTCTCCTTTTTTTAAAATTTAAATGTAAAAATTTTTTAAAGAGTCTATTCATTGTTAAATTTTTCTAATTGAAATTAGCCAGAATTAATAAATATAGAAATAATAAAATTTTCCAGATTTTCTAAAATTCCTTTTCAATTTTCTAAATTTTTACTTTTATTATAATATAAAAATTAATTTATGAGGAAGTAAAATAAATTTTAATTAACCATTGAGAGTGAGGGTGTAGGTCCGAGGTATTTTCTGATATTCCGGTATTTCGGACCTGAAACCCGACATTTTTTATAATTTTATTCCATAAAAAGAAGAAATATGATTTTCAAACTTTTCGCCTTTTTAATTGTAAATTATTTTTATTTTTTCAGAAAAAATGAAGCCAAAAATTGGCATCATTTTATCATTTTTCATTTTGATGTGGAATGTTTGTGATTTCACTAAATTATCACCCCCATCTCCAAATTCGGTTTTGCCAGGGAATGGATTGAATGAAACTTCTAGCTTTTCTGAAAGTGAATCTGAAAGTTCTTCCCCAACACACAAAACTAATGGAGAATTAGCTAGTAATTTATTGGAATCTGCTGAATTTTATTTGAAACAATTAAATGCTAATATTCAAGAAGCTAAAACTTCAATAAAAGGAAAAATAATTAAAAATTTAAATGAAAAATCTTTTCATCTTAAAAATGGTAAAAAAGAAAATAATGCTGAAAGAATGATTGAAAACCCGAATTTTGAAGCAAAATTTGAAAAAGAAAAAATAAATATTAAAAATAAATTATCAAACCTTCTCGAGGGATTCAAGAAACAATACAAAAATTTAAAAGAAAATATTAAAAATTATGGATCACTACAATTAACAGAATATGACGATAAAAATATTTTAGAAAGAGGAATTAATTTATTATTAATTATTGAAGAATATATTGAAAGTAAAGAATATTCTCATTTAATATTTTTAAAAAAGTTTCGAGAACAAATTAAAAGGGCTCTAAAACAATTCAAGGACTCCGTTGAGACAATTAATATACTGAATAACTTTAAGCATAAAGAACGTATATTTAATGCAAATAATATTTACGATCGTGGATATTTAAAAAAAGAACAAGATAATTTAACTATAATGTTAAGAGATCAAAGAAAGAACAAAGAAGAATTAAGAAATTCTGTAGGACATATTGAAGGAATAATTGTTAGAGCTCGACAAACTGTAAACGGTGTAATGAGAGGAATAGTTGCTGAAAAAGTAAATATAGCAAATAAAATGAATGTGAAAACAAAAATTCCAGTCCCTATTTTTGAAAATTCCACCCAAAAGTTAACTAGATTTCCAATTTTCGGTAGCCATGGCCTCTTAATCTGATTTTCCAATTTCATAAAATACAATTAAAAATAACAATTTAAACATTTTTAATAGATTAGGGCCTTGGGAGAACAAAGGTAATATCTCAGAGAGTAGTAAAAAAGTCTATTAGAAAAATTGTGAAACTAAAGGAAAACCCAAACTTGGTAATGGATATGGATACAAAGAATATCAAGGTGCCTGCGGATATCCGCCTGAATCCGCCGTAAATATCCGGATACGGATACGAAAATCCATATCCATTACCAAGTCTGGGAAACCCAAAATAATTTAAAATCCAGTTATATACATATAAAATTGAATTCCAGGAATATGAACGTTTATTTCTTTTGGATAGAATTGAATTTTTATCAAAAGATTTGGAAGCAATTTATAATTTAATTGAAAAGAACCCTAACCAAGATATTGTAGAATTAAGCCATATATTTTGGTTAATTGGAAAAAAATTAGAAATTATATTTGGTGAAAGGTTAAGAGAACTTTTTGGGGAATTTGATTCCGGTTGGCCTATTGATAAACAAAAAGTTGATAATTTAGAAAAAGTAACAGAATCATATGAATTCAATCTTTTTAAAGCAATTGGAGAAATGGTTGATTTCTATAATACAAAAAAGAAAAAGATTCTGACAATTTTAAATACTATACAGATGGTTGAAAATAACGGTAAATTAATCATTAGAGATAAGTTTAAACTATTGGTTGTGTTACCATTATTTCAAAGTCAAGCTAATTTTGAAGGATTTTGGTTCAGTTTTCAAAAAAATTTAACGTGCCTAAAAGAGGGGATTTTAAATAGGGAGAGAGTTTTAAATAAAATCCGGATCCTATGAAGTTGGAAGGGTTTGAGTAGTAAATTAATAAAGAACGGGTGTCTACTACTACGACGGCTTCTTTTAGTTCTTTACTGAACCTGAACCTTAATTTTAAAAATTGGCAGGGATAAATCAGAATTCCGAACCAACTCTGATGAATAGAAATATAAATAAAAAAATAAAATTTTATTTTAGTTTTGGTTGACCCTTTTGAATCTAAAATGTTTGAATATATAGAAGCAAATAAAGGATCATTTCCTCATGGTTTTGCTAATTTATACTTTGATAATCAAGATAATCAAGATCACAAATCTAAAAAATTAAGTGAAATAATTTCATTTGAAAGTTTGTCAAAAATATTAAATGAAAGAATGAAGGAAAATCTGTTAGGAAAGGGAAGAATATTTTTAATTGAAAAATATTTGTATAGTGAAAAGGTTGAGAAAGATGAGGTAATTTTTTAAAATTTACAGTTGAGATCATAATTAGAGTTGACCAACAAAAATTAAAAAATTTAAATTCAGAGAATTAAAGAATCTGATCGAGTATCCAAATTAATGGTTGTTTTGCTTGCTGCTGTACGTTTACATATTAAACTCCAAGCTTTGTATATTAAAAAGGAAAATTTTGAAATAGTATCAGGATACTATAAGAATTTATCAGAAATTATGAAAGTAAAAGTATTTAAATATTCTGAAATTGATCATTCAAAAGCAATAAAATTGAAAGAAGCTAAAGAAATGAAAATACCGAAACTTTTTAAGGAAATAACTAAAAGAGATTTTGATTGGAATAATGAAAATGATATTATTGAAATTAAAATGCTTAAAACAATTGGTTATTTGCTTGATTTTTATTTTATTAAAGTTCAAGAAAAAAAATAAAATCTTTGCAAAAACAATCAACGGCAAGTGGAAACTAAAAACAAAGGAAAAAAGAAAGAATGGAAAAAAGAAAAGGACGAGGATTTTCGGTTCGGTTCCGGATATCCGAAGATTTCACAGACATACAACCTAAAATTTCACAAACATACAACCCCCCTCCCCCCCCCCCCAAATTTCATCTTTTTAAATCGAGTGTTTATTAATCAATTTTTTTTTTGAATTTCCCCTAAAAAGTTTTAAATTTATTTGTACCCGAAAACTACACTAGTTTTTGCCTTATTTTTAAAAGAATTTTTCACCTTCTATATTTTTAATTTTCTCCCTAAGCGTTTAAATTTATTTGACTTTTTTTACTTTTACTCACCATATGTACATTCAAGTTATTTACACCAGGGATTATGTAAAACCCTAAACATTTACCTCAAAATTTTTGACCATTGACAAAAGATAATCTCTCTAATACATCACCTCTAGTTCCAAATTCAGTTAACCTGTGAAGGAAAGTGATATGGGAAGGGTGACATATTAGAGAGATTAAACTGTACATATATTTTTTTATTTAATTCATTTATTATTTAAACAAAAATTTCGTCTCTTTTATTTTTTTAAATATACTTTTTTGGACCCTATACAAAATTTAAAATTTTTTAATCAAGAGTTTTTTAATTTACTTTGTAAACGAATTTTTAAATCTTCAGTTTTAAATTTCTTTTTAAAGTTTCTAAATTTATTCGTCATTTTTTTAAACTTTTTATTTATACATTTAAGTTATTTACGCCAAATATTTTGTAAACTCCTAAACACGCATAACCTTAAGATTGAGCATTCCTTCCCGCTACACAGTTTTCATCTTTTAAATCAAATGTTTTTTGTAGTGTAGCAACCCGATCTCTTCAGGGTCAAGATAGTCGGGGATCGAGACTTCGAGGGACTTCTGATTTTTATAAACCCCGGCAATCTAGTCATTATTTTAACTAGGTGATTGCAGATTCTGGATAAACGAAGTGATCTAGTTGTATACGGAGTTGTTGTATACTTATAACGTTATTATAATGTAAGGGTCATTAATAAATTCCATTCGGATTATTTCCGTTATTTTGTTACGTAATAACAGTTTTTCTGTAACAGACATAGCTTCAAATTTAATGCCCTAGAAAATCATAAACATGACAAATCGAATTTGATTAAATAATGGGCGAGACTTTCTAAGCAACATTAATGCAAAATACCGTATTTGCTCTAGTAATCCCCCAGGGGGATTATTGTTTCAACCCATCTCCAGGGTGGGGGATTAATAGAGCCTGGGGGATTAATAAAGGACTGGGGGATTAATAGAGCAAATACGGTAATTATTTTTATTATTATTTAATTTAACAGACTAATCTACGTGAAAAATTATTTATTTTTAATTTATTTTTCAAACTCATTTATTCATCATCATCCCCACATTCAACATTTTGAGCCTTTGGTTTAGGTGATGGAAAAGGTTTAAATGTTGGACGATGTTTACGTGTTGGATGTGGACGTTTTGAAGTGTGTGGAGGGTGTGTTGGGTGTTTTGGATGTTTATGGTGGTCGTTATTCTTTAAATTAATTAAACGGATTTTAATTTTAAATTAAAAGAAAACCTTTGCCAAACTTCCAGCAATTATTAAAAGAATTGAAAATAAAATTAAGAAAAATTTACAATTCATTTTTTTAAATTAATTAATTTAAGATGTATTTAAGTTTGTGTTAATTATTAACTAAAATTTAATTCTTTATAAAGCCAGTTAATTAACAGATGTTTAAACAAATATTTTTAAATAATATTTTTTAATTATTTTCAAACCTACTCATTTTATTTTGTACTTTATTTAAATCTTTAAAATTTATATAATTTTCAATAATATTGTCTAGAAAATTTAAATATTTTTTAAAATTAAATAAAAACAAAAAATATAAAAATATTTTTCCTAATATTTTAATTTGCACTTAACTCACCTGTTAACTAAAATCCTTATTTTTAACTATTTATAAAATTAAAAAAACAGTCTGAAAAATCGGTGTATATATAAATTATTTGAAATTAAATATTTTTAAATTAATTCCCAAATTCATTAAAAAATAAAAATAAATAATTAACACAAACTTAAATTCCTCTTAAATTAAAATAGAATCTAAAAAAATGAATTGTAAATTTTTCTTAATTTTATTTTCAATTCTTTTAATAATTGCTGGAAGTTTGGCAAAGGTTTTCTTTTAACTTAAAATTAAAAATCCTTTTAATTAATTTAAAGAATAACGACCACCATAAACATCCAAAACACCCAACACACCCTCCACACCCTTCAAAACGTCCACATCCAACACGTAAACATCGTCCAACATTTAAACCTTTTCCATCACCTAAACCAAAGGCTCAAAATGTTGAATGTGGGGATGATGATGAATAATTTAAATAAATTGATATACCTAAATTTTTTTTTGTTTAGGTTAAATATAAAATAATTATAAGCATTAGGCATATTTAATTATAAATTTAAAGTTAATTTTTTTATATAAATGAAGCATTTAATTTAATTTGATGTATGAGTAAAAGAGTTTAGCAAGAGTCTAGCCACCGGCAGGATTCAACCTGCGATAGCGCCTTATGTGATTTCTGTAGGTGAACTCATAGTTATGTGGAGGGTGTTCTCTGAAAAAATTGGATAAAAAATTTGTAAATGGAAATTTTTCGATTTCTCGGGTTTATATGAATTAATACCCGCTTTAATAAATACAAAATAAAAATCAGCCCGATTGATTTGATAGAAGTTAATAAATTCGAAAATTTATGGTGAACTTATAGTTATGTGGAGCAGTTTATTTCAAATTATTGATAAATAATATCCTTTCATGTTAATTATTGATACATAATATCCTTACCTATAGTCTACCAAAATTTGAAACACATCCATTTAATATTTGGTAGGATATTGATAAAAACTAGGTGGCGCTATCATTTTGTTACAGACGTACATATTTTAAAATTCAAAATTTTCGTTTTTAATTTTTTATCTATTTCAAAAATTTATAAAATAATAAATATTTTAAATTAATTTCAATCTCTCTACTTAACAATAAAAATCAAAAATATTTATTCAAAATTTCTATGTAGATTTATTTTGTAAAAACTGTAACATTAAAGAATCCATTTGCCAGAGATCAAAAAATTGAACAATATGGTGACTTTCAACAAAAGTATTTGCTGTATCCTTTAAAAAAATTTCAATAATTTTCAAAAAATAATTACAATAATCGGTGTTAATAATAAAATAAGATTTCCAAAACGCTCAGCTTTTTCTAGTTGATTTGAATTAAATTCTGTTTGGCTTCCATAAAATTTATAAAGAGAAGAACAAAGAGAATCTAATTCTCGACTTACTAATGTACGTCCAGTAAATGATATATCCGGAAGAGCTTTTTAAATATAAAAAAATTAAATGAAAATAAAAAATAATTTTACTTATAAAATAAATTCAGTAATAAATTTATTGAAAATAAAATTTACAAAAAATACCCAGGTGTGGGAATGATTTGAAAAAGAGTAGGACGATATCGATATTTTAGGAAAAATTCGATATCGAGATTTGTCGATATTGACATAACCGAGATCAATATCGATATGCAGGCAACCGTACCGGTATTGGAATAAAATAAAATAAACAGATTCCTAAAAAGTCAAAGTAAATTTAAAATGTAAATAAATATTATTTATTTCTAAAATTTTCTAAAATAATTTGAAAAATTAATTACTCATTTGGAATGCAACAATAGCTTTTAATGCGACAAATTCTTCATATTTTAACCCTAATTTAAGCATAGGTGCAACACACCCACTCATTAAAGGAACGAGAAGAGGCCAATAAATTCTTTTAAAAAATATTTAATTCACATATTAATGGAATAATTTATCATTACTTTATTTTTGTTTCATGTGATATTTCAGGTTCATCAGCCCAACAACCTTCATCTAAGGGAGGGAATTTTGTAGAAACATAACCACCATTAGGTAAAACAAATTTTTCTAAATCACCCATTTGAATAGTTAAAAAACATGGATCCAAAACTGTATGGTATAAAACACATTTACGTAAAAGGGTTACCTAAAAATAAATATAATTTGATTAATTTTATTTTTCTAAATTTAAATTAAGGAATTAGTAAAATAAGAACAAAAAAGGTTCGAGGGAGACTTTGGATTAAGCCAAAACACTTTTAAATTTAGGAGGACCTGGAATGGCCATTTAATCATAAAATTTTCCTAAAGGGTATTTTTTAAGTATTTTATACATGTATTTTTATTTCTAAACTTTAAAAAAAATAAAATTTAATTCTCAACTCTATCTTTCATATTAAGATCAGAAAAGGCCGGCCAAACACGTAACCATTCATAGACTAATAAAATATGTGTTCGTATTGAACGTCTAAATTCTTGGAATGATAATGGTTTAATGTCTTCACGTGTAAATGGCTAAAAAAATAAATTAAGAATTAAATATATATTTTCATTCAAAAAAATTATTATTAAATTATTCCCAAAAAATCCAAATTAAATTAAATTATTAACACAATTTTTGCTTTCTCCCAATAGACAAGCAACTGGCCGTTCACAAAACAAAATTCGCCTCCTTTCCGCAATCCGCATCTCCTCTTTTACTAATAATGATAGTAAATCATAATTGTAATTATTAATTGATGAAGAGGAAAATAAAGGGGATGGTTGTTGGATTGATAACTTTTAAATTAATTAATTTAAATTTTAATTAATTAAAAATACATTTAAGGGGGTATTTCCTCGTTTTGTAAAAGAACAATTAGTAGAGGATGAAGAAGATGGGGAATGAATTGATGGGGATAGGGAAGAGCTGCTGGTAGATTCAATTGGAGAAACAGTTATGATATCTATTTTTTCAAATACCTAGAAAAATAAAATTTTTAATTACTTTTTAAATCTGAAATAAACAAATAAAATTAAATTGAAAACTTTTTTCAAGTTGTTTGGCGGATTTTATATTCTTTTTAAATGAATTATTTAAATTTACTTTAAGAGCTCCTTTAGCAAATTTTTTATTTCTTTCAAGTCCAGATTTTGTAAAATAATTTCTTCCATTTTTTGCATTAATATTAGTTTTTTGGGGTGTTTGGACATTATTTGGGTTCATTCCAACAGATAAACATTTTTGAAATCGGCAAGAACGACAAAGAATTTTTTGTTCTTAAAATATATTTTAGAAAATATAAAAGCTGCAAAATAATTTTTTTATTAAAGGGAGTGGGAATTAAAAGGTTATTCTAGGTTATTCCGTATAAAATAATTAAAAATATTTTAATTACTTTCAAATTGTAAGGATGATTCACCTAAAGTATTTAAAACTCTTAGGCGGAGGTTAAACGATCTAAAAGGGAAAAAATTAGTCGAAGAGGCATTAGTAGATGCCCCGGTAGCTCAGTGATAGAAACCGCCTAAATAGCAATAGCTACGAGGAGATCGCAGCTTCGAATCCTGCCCTGTGGCTAAACCTTTGCTAAACTCTTTCTAAATATTTAATACACTTACTAAAATGAATATCGCATAAAATACTTGAAGAATTTTCTGATTCTTCATTCTCTTCATTTTTGTCAAACTCTTTAGTATTAGATTCACTTTTTTTCTTTTGTTGGCAAATATATTGTCGTTTAAGACTAACAGCACGTCTGAAAAATGCACAACAAGCTTGGCATGATTGGGCACCAAAATGGAAACCAGTTGCATGTGCATGACAAATAAAACAATCAAAATTACCTTCAGAATCCATTTTAGTATAATTTTTAGAGGAAAGAATTTAAGTAAATTAACAAATTATGTTAATTTTAAAAAAATCAGGAGAGTTTGCAAATAACTGATAAGATAAAAAAAGTAAAAGCATTTAATGAATACAAATCTTTTTGTATAACAAATGTTAGCGATCGATTGAAGGAAAAAAAGAAAATAAATTTTAACTAAATGTTTAAGCAGTAAAATAAAATTAAAAAAACACATCAGCTGACTTTTTGAAAAAAAAATAATTTTATATAAAAATAATTGGAAAATTAAATTATGAATAAATAGATCATATTTTACTTGTTTTTCAAAATAAAAGGAAATTTTGAAGATTTTTATTCAACATTTATTGGGCATTATGTTAAAATAAATTACCTATTATTTAAATTAAATTATCAATAAATACTTTACAATTACTGTTAAAAGATGAAACCATCAACATTTTATAAAATATGCATGACAGGTAGATTGCTCAAGACGATCACTACATACAACTTCTCATGATTTAAGAAAAAATAAACTCGAGACAATTCCTGCTCTTCACCTGATTTTAGAAATTTTTTTCACTTTTCTAAATTCTTTAAAGGGACCAGAAAATACTGTGAAAGTTATGGCGGTATGACTTTTGCGAACAATTACGGATATAAAATTAAAGAAAAATATATATGATTTTTTAAAGTTTTCGGTGCCGAACAGTGTGGAAATGATTTGGAAAGCGTCAGAAGTAAAAAAAGTAAAAAAACAGGACCTCATTCCAATAATTTTTAAAATTTTTAATCCGCAATTGTCAAATCCGGCTTGTTGTCCGGAATTGTCGTACGTAATTGTCTCATCCACATTCGCGTATCCGCAATGGTCGTAACACTAAAGTTATTAATTTCAATTAAATTTTACTAAATAAATTAAAATATTTTGGTAAATATTTTTGTTAAAATATATTTATTATTCTAGACATTTTTATTGAAATTTTTATTTTTTAGGTAAAGTACATCTAGGTAAAGTACATATTAAAATGCGTAGGTTTTCGCCAGAAATAATTTCAAAATATTAAAAAATATTATTTAAAAATATTTGTTTAAACATCTGTTAATTAATTGGCTTTATAAAGAATTAAATTTTAGTTGTTAATTAACACAAACTTAAATTCCTCTTAAATTAATTAATCTAAATAATGAATTGTAAATTTTTCTTAATTTTATTTTCAATTCTTTTAATAATTGCTGGAAGTTTGGCAAAGGTTTTCTTTTAATTTAAAATTAAAAATCCTTTTAATTAATTTAAAGAATAACGACCACCATAAACATCCAAAACACCCAACACACCCTCCACACCCTTCAAAACGTCCACATCCAACACGTAAACATCGTCCAACATTTAAACCTTTTCCATCACCTAAACCAAAGGCTCAAAATGTTGAATGTGGGGAGGATGATGAATAAATGGGTTTGAAAAATAAATTAAAATTAAATAATAATTACCTAGTTAAATTTAATTAAATAGTTTGTTAAATTAAATATTAATAAAAATAATAATGTTCATATATTTAAAGAGTTAAAAACATTGAAAATGTTCAAAATAGCGTTAGTGAGAGATCTCTCGCCAATTTTCTTACTTGATATTTATTCTTCTGAAAAAATAATATGGTAAATAATAATAAATTTATTTTTTAGACTAGCTCAGATAGTAAATTTATTAAAATTTAAATTTTTATTTAAATTTAATTATAAACTAAAGATAACAAGCTTTTTATTATTATCTAATTCTTATTTTCAATTATTTTATTTTAAAAGAATTCTCAATTTATTAACAAAATTCTAAAGTATGAAAACCAATTAGATTTTCCCAATTCTTTCGGTCACCTTCTTCGGTTCCTATAATTTTATCAATTTCATTTTGATGATAAAAAGCATTTGTGTCCATCTTTTTAATTTAAAATAAATTAATTTATTTTAAATTAATTAAATTACCAAAATATTTTTCTCTTTATTTTGTGATATTATTACACTACAATTCGGACCCATCGACGTTACACCAAGAAGAAACCATCGTTTTATACCTCGTGAATCTCTAAATTGGCTAATCAAACCTCCACCACTGTCTCCCTTTAAAAAAGTTTTTTTAATTTGTATTTTTTGACAATTAATTTAATCAAAAACAAATTTTGAATAAAAATAATGGGTGTAAAGAAAGGTAAATTGGAAAGGTAAACAGACTTTCAAGTCAATTAAAAAATTATTTTTCAACACTTAACTGAGCAAGTGCTTATATTTCCTGGAGACTTTATACAAAGAATATCTTCATAATATTTTATAACATTGTCTTTACAATCGTTTTGATTCATTAAAGAAGTTAATTTAGCCTTTTGTAGAAATGATGAAGACTTTACTTGTCCGTCAAAATTAACAGCTATTTTAAAATTTAATTTATAAAAATTAATTTATTTCAATTATTACATTGCCCCCATCCAAATACAACAGGCGATGCAAGCTCTGTCCAATTAAGTTTAACTTTTTCATCCAAATGAAGTAAACACTTTAAATTAATTTAAATAAATTATTTAAATTTAATATTTCTCGCATAGTTAATTCTCATTAAATAATCTCTAACAAAAAAATTTTTTATTTAGCTAATTCTAATTTTAATTATAATTCTTAAAAATCTAAAATCAAGCAAAAATTGTTTTTTTAAAGATCATGCCTAAAAGTTTTGGAATTAATTGCCCCAACAATATTTTCATCATGAATAATTTAATTCGTAAACTCAAATCTGCTCTTATTAATTCAGTTTTTAGTAAATCTTGACAAGGATTTTGGTTGGGTACCTTAACCAGATTCTTGACCTTTAGTCAAGCAAAAATCAAGTAACTCTGAAAAATGCCTTGATCTGGACTCTGGATCCAAAAAAATCAATGTCTGGATCCAGATCCAGCTCGCTCTCTAGTTTTTAGGAATAATATTTCCTTTTCTATAAGTTAAATAATTAAATTATTACAATATGATTAGCAATATTTGCTGGCACTGTTACTTTCTCATTGCTATCATCTTCAAAATTACTATTTTGATCATGTGGAATAGTGTGCCCTAATTCTATTATTGCATAGTCTCCTTTTAAATTATAAATATTTTAAAAATTAAATTTAAATAAATAATTACTTCCAACACAAAATTTTTTAAAATAATGTTGATATGTGGCACTTAAATGTTGAAAAATTAAATTTTGAAAGATAATTTTTTAAAAATATTTTGTTTAATTTTAAACAACTAAAATTACTTTTTTATTGTATATTTAATTGCATGTTTAGGTAATTTACAATTCTTTAGTACTGAATTATCTCCAACACAAATACTTCCAATATGAACAAAATATTTTGATTTAACCGTTTTAATGTCAACGGCATCGCCCTTTCTTTAAAAAATTTTAATTTTATAAAAAATTTATATAAATTTAGCAAAAATACATAGTAGGTAAATACTAGGGTTGGGGTTAGGAATCGGGCCTCCAAGTCCCAGGCCTAATTTTTCTCGAATCGGGCCGAGTCTTTTTCGGGCCAAAATTTGATGCCCAATTCGATCTTTCGAACCTAATCGGGCCCCGAACCCTAATAGATACTTAATCTTTTGTTTTTAAATTTAATTTCATTACTTGCAACATTTTCTTCTATTCTTATTGTCAAGTTTACATGAAAAATTAACGACTTTTTTCCTAAAGCAATGGGCAGCTGTGAGTACATGACGTTTAGAGATAAGCACTCCAGTACATCTCACCACTGGAGTTATTAAATAAGCAGCCCAAGGATATTCACCTTCACGAACTCCTTCTCCACCTAATACCTTTTAAAATTAACAAAATATTTCAAGAAAATTCTATTAAACTTTTAAGTTTTTAGAAAAATTATTTAATTAAATTTACTTTTAATTCTGATATCGTCATCCTTTTGGAACGTTTATTGGAAGGAAATGGAATTGATAAACCACAACGAACTGGGTCTGGGAAATTATAGAATAAATAAAGATTAAAATAAATAAATTTATTCTAAGTAATTTTATGATTTGGGACGAGATTTGAGTAATTTATGAAATATATATTGTGAAAATATGCTTAAAATCTTCCTATTTTTAAGAGAATACAAGATTGCTTAAAATCGAAAAAATGTGATTTGGATATTAAACTCAATTGTTTTTAAGAAAATACACATTTAAGCAAACCATAGGCATCAAATCCGGCTAGCCAATTAGCTGGGGCAAACCTAAATTCTTGAAGAAATGAAGGAAAATTAGAAATAATTAAAAATAAATAAATAATAATCATTAATTAATTCCAAATATTTTTTTGAAAGTATAAAGTAAAATTAATTAAAATTTAATTAAATAATTTAATGATCAAACATTTATGTACATTACATTAAAATGTTTGTAAATCTCATAAAAATGTGAAAATAAATTTATGAATCATTGTTAAACTTTTAACATTATTTAATAAATGAACACTTGTTTTTGTAGACTTTCTTCAACATAAGCTAATCTTTTAACTTCTCTTTTTTCGTAGATGTTCGAGGGAGGGTGTCAACGAGCTCGTGGATCTGTTTATCAATTTTTCTCTAATTTTGCAATGTTGCATTGACCGAAGGGCAAATTTTGTGGACCTATGTCCGCAAAAATTTAATCTTCATTTGCAGGCCTTCCACCATTCAAATAGGTCAATCGTGCTCCGTTCTATCCAATCGAACTTCAATTGCATGAAATTGACAAAACAGCTCCTCGTTCAACTAATCTCCCAATCTGCTATCTATGAGGAACTCTGCACGATCTATTAAGCCACATTTTCGATGGAACAAGAGTGTGCGGAATATGTCCACAACATTAACGGCACTCTTTAGATGATTCACTGACAGGTTGCCAACGACCTTGACTCCTAGCAGCTGTCGCCAATGACGTTGACTCTTGCACCGGAACGTTGACTCCTTTGCACCTGAATGTTGACTTCATGCAGCGGCCGACCTTGCGCTTGAACGTTGACTCCCAGAAGCGGTTGGCAATTGAATTTTGATTCCTAGCAATGACTGACTTGGTCTATTTTTAAGCAACCAAAATACCCTGCTTTTATACTATCTTCTTACCCTTAAAACCTAATTCAACTGGCAACGCTTTACTATAAAAGCCTCCATTTCCTTTCTCCCCAAATCATTTTACTGCTTTATTTTTCTGGAACAACTTTTCCATCTTTGAAACAAAATTCCGCGTTGCACGCTCAACTGGCCAATTAACAAGGCACGCGCAACTGGCACTCTCAAACGGCCCACATCCAATTGTACTTACGCTCAATCGGCCACGCTCAACAGGCTCTTCCGACTAAATCGTCTTTTACTCGACAGATTGCCAACGACTAATTTTGCCAATAAGGCTAAAAACACCACTTTTGCTACTAACAAGTAAAAACATTTTTTTGTTTTTTTATTTCAATTTAGTTTTTTAACGTTAGATCTAAATAAATTCTATCTGCTTATATTTAATTTAAAAATATGGGAAATGATCAAAGTGGCGTTCGCAGTCGAAGTCAAGGCAGTAAAGAATTAAAGGCTAAACTACAGTTTCCGTACCAGGCTCAGAATTGAACGATTTATATGTCATTCGAAAGAGCTCGTCGAGCTGAGTCGAATGACACCAAAATTTTTCAGCGGAAAAAATTCTGAGCCGAGTTACAGACCACTAAAGTTCAAAAAACCATAGGGGGGACCAAGCTGTTTTCTGGGGGTGAAAAATTCGAATATGCAAATTATACCTCATTCGAAAGAGCTCATCGAGCTGAGTCGAATGACACCAAAATCAATGAAATCAGACTTGATTTGACAAAGTTATGCTCGTTTGTTTTAGCTCCTTACCTTTGTTCTCCGTGGATGTTCTTGCTGCTGCGGAGGAAGCTGGGCATGCCCATCACAGCGATAATTGGAATAGGATTAAGTTACGAGCCCAGACCCAGAGCCCGTAGACTCCCCGCGAGGCGCGTGCCGCAAAACTCCGCGCGAAGCGCGGAGTTTTGCACAAGCGCCTCGCCGACGCCCCATAGGTTTCCGTTGTTTGTTTTTTCTGTCATAACTTTGAACAAACTTGACCAATCACGGCGATTTGGGTGTCATTCGACTCGGCTTGAAGAGCTCTTTCAAATGAGCTATTAATTGCATATTCGAATTTTTCACCCCAAAAATCAGCTTGGTCCCCCCTATGGTTTTTCGATTTTCGGGGGCCTGTAACTCGGCTCAGAATTTTTTCCGCTGAATAATTTTGGTGTCGTTCGACTCAGCTCGACGAGCTCTTTCGAATGACATATAAATCGTCCAATTCTGAGCCTGGTACGGAAACTGTAGTTAGGCCGAATTAAATTCTCCAACAATCTCGATGGGCGTTCCTGCTTCCTTCTCATTTTTAGCTCGAAAAAGTTTCTAAAACCTAATTTATTTTTTCATTAAAATTTATTCTAATTTAAGGGAATTCGACAAAAAGTCTGTTGTCGACAAGTATTGTTGTTGTAAATGACGGAGCATCAACTTCAGCCTCAATTAGCGATGTGAATGCCGAATTGGATTTGAGGAGGATTAAGGTTTTAAATTAAGCTACGTTTTTAATTCTCTCAAAAATTAACAGGAAATCCCTCATTTCCTTCCATTAATGCAAGGTGTTTTGCCTGGTTATCGAGATCTACCCGAAATTCTCTTGAAAATTGACCCTCGTCCAATTTATAGATTTCTTCAGCGATTACAACAACATTTTCGGGAATGTACTGAAGCAGTCACGACAGAACAAGGAAGAATATTTGCACATATTGTTGAGGTTTTTTTGTAAATTTATTGGTTAATCCTGTCCGTGTTTGCGGTAGAGGTCGGTGCGGGGCGGGATCCCGCGCGGGATTTTGCGGGGTACCGCTCCCGCTGTCCCGCACTTTTTTTCGATTTGTGGGAGTGAGGGATTATTCCCGCGGGATTTACCCCCGCACACTTTTTTAAAAATTACTCCCGAATGCGGGATCCCCAAATATGATTCTTCCGACTTCTAGTTTGCGGACTTTTTGTTGCGGATTTGTTTTCTTTTTTATTAAGCAGAAATTATTAGTCATCCCCAATTTTTCATTTTCTTTTCTGTCTTGCTAGGTTGTGGAATAGCTAAAAATAGTCCACAAAAATGAGTTGGGATAATCGATAAGTATTTTTAAATTTTTACTAATTAATTTAAAAATTATTTTAAAAGATTGACCAATTAGCTTTGTCTTTGGTAAAGAAAGTAACAAATAGTAATAAAAAATTAGACATTTTGGGAAATGAATTGAAGAAAGTTGTTGTTATATCTGAACAGATTGATACTGCACAGGTTTCTTCGAATTTTAAAATTTTAAAATAAGAATTGGTAATTTATTAAGTGGTTAATTTTTAACCAAAATATTCCCGTGGAAACACTTTTAGATTTTATACAGGCCCGTAGCCAGGATTATTTTCAGGGGTGGGGGGCTAATTTGGCCAACAGATTTTTTGGTAATATTAAATCTGACAGACTCCATTTTTCCTCCCCAAGTTTTTTCCTATTTATTTGCAGACTAGTCAGACACCTTCGTTTCGTCCATTCCAATTGCTTTTCTAATTTTGCCTACAAGCAATCAAAAAAATTAATTTTTATTCCCCCTTGTATGGAAGAAAGAAAAATTGACCGTTCTGCAGATATATAGGAATAAACATGGGGAGGAAAAAATGGGGTTTGTCAGGTTCAATATTGCCGATTTTTCGACTAATCCTCTAATTTTATTTTTGATCTGATATTTTAAACTTTGATTTTCCTTACTTTTACATATTAAAACGGGTGAGGGGCAACTCAAGGAATTCCAAATCACGAAACAAACAAACCAAGCAACGACAAGTCAAGGAACAAACAAATCATGCAATATTTTAAAAATCAGAATTTTTTTAATTCTGTTTTGTAGAATACCTATTCTAAATTTTTTAGAATATTTATTGAAAATATTCAGATTTTTAAAAATATTCCATGATTTAGTAGTTCCATAAGATGGTCGTTCCTTGATTTGTCTTTTCCTTGACTTGTCGTTCATTGTCTTGTCCGTTCCTTGAATTAGCCCGACACGATTAAAACATCAACAGAATTAAAAAAAAATTTTATTTTTATTTTCAGATTTTATTCAAAGAATTGTCTCGTTGTGCAGAATCATTAAATCAATTATTACCTTTAGAAGAACAATTATCCCCTTTGTCTATTACTTTTAAACCAATTTTGGAACAAAAAGTTAAAAAAAATTCTCAAACAAATGATGAAGAATTGGGGTGGACAAGAGATAATGAAGGGAGAAGTTTTTTGGCTGGAAGAGTAAATGAATGTAGAGTTGTTGACAGTGATTGTTTTTAATTAAAAATGTTCTACAAAAGAGTTTTTATGGTTTTTAAATTCTAGTCTGTTTATATTTTTTTGGAAACTTTCGAATTTAAAACTTGTTAAGTAAACAGGGAATTTATTTAAATAATTCATTAATTAACCTCGTAAAATAATTATTTGCCTCTCCTATTTAAAAAAAAATAGTGTTCTTTCATGGATTTGCAAGTTTTAATTTCCAAAAGTTTTCGACGCAACATTCACTTTGTAAACATTTACCAAAGAATTTTTCAATCTTCTTTAAACATACCTTAAAATTACCTAACATTTTCTAAAAATGTTTGTTTTTTCATGTTTTTCATAGAAATAAATTTAGCATCAGAATTTAATTTTTTTTCTACTTTTTAAATCTTTTAATTTTGATTTTTATATTTTAAAATTCTGTCACTTAAAAAATATTTTAGTAACAAAAATAATTATGCCTTTAATTGCACCACCGCCAAAACCTGGTCGGATACGTGTTTACCGAGTGATTGATAATTTTTTACAAGATGAGGTTATTCGTATTTTTACAAAATTATGGGATTTTTTGAACAGGAATAGGGATACTTTGTTAGAGTTAAATTGAAAATGAAGCTTTTTGTTGTGTTAGGAGCAGAGCTGCGTCAAAATAAAAAAATCTTCGAAATTCGGAAATCGAAATTTCGACGCAGCTCTGGTTAGAAGTAGTTTTTTCATATCTCCGAACCCTATGAGGAATTTTGGTACTTTTCCGTTTTGTTACACCCCCATATGTATATTAATGCTCAAAATGTCACATATAAGGTAATAAAATTGCTGAGTCGAACGGTACCTTTCTTTTTCCCAGGAGATGTCTGTGGACCGAGATATAGGGCTCGAAATGGTCAAAAACCATAGGGGGGATTAAGTTCATTTTTGGGGTAAAAATTCGAATATACAAATAATACCCCATTCGAAAGAGCTCATGGAGCTGAGTCATAAGACACCAAGTTCAACGAAATCTGATTTGATTTGACCGAGATTCAGGTCCCTGAAAATTGAAGAACCACACAATTTTTTGTATCGTAACTCGGTCCAAACTTGTTCGAAGACGGTGATTTTGGTGTCATCCAACTCAGCTCATCGAGCTCTTTCGAATGAGTTATTATGTGCACATTTGAATTTTTACCCCAAAATGGCCCAATGGTTTTTGACCATTTCGAGCCCTTTATCTCGGTTCACAGACATCTCCTGGAAAAAAGAAGGGTACCGTTCGACTCAGCACCTTTAATTACCCTATATGTGACATTTTGAGCATTAATATAGGGGGGTGTAACAAAACGGAAAAGTACCGGAATTTTTTCATACTCACCCAGTCTTTATTTTGATTTTGGTTGCCGAACCGAACCCATTATGACATCCCTTGGAAATATAGTGATATGGTATTATCATTAAGTGGTTTCGTTTTTTAATCATCGTTGCTTAAGTTAACTTTGAACTCTGCCTTAAAATAAAAAAAAATTATCAAACATTTTTTCAGTATAATCCACTATCATTAACTGTTGATGATATTGTTTATTTACGCGAAACAAAAGGGGATGCTTTTGAATTAAAATGCCCCCAAAAGGGTTCATCATTGTCAGAACTCTACAAAAAGGAAATTGTTGAAACAAAATTGGAGCTTATCGAATTCCCTTTACACGAAGCTGCCAAAATGGGGGATTGTAATTTTTTAAGGGAATGTTTGGAAAATAAGGTATTCCCAGCTAAAAATGGAAGTCTATTTTTGAATTCAGGTATCCGTAAATAGCCTAGATCGATCCTCTTCTACAGCATTACATTGGGCTGCTTATACGGGACATTTTGATATTTTGGAAATTTTATTGACAATTTCGAATGTTGCCATATCCGCACAGGTGTGCACCCAATTTTTAAATTTTTTCCCATTTTTTATTTACTAGAACAAGTTGGGTGATACCCCTCTACATGCTGCTTCCTCCAAAGGTCGAATTGAATGTGTCCAATTACTTGTCGATTCTGGAGCTAATTTACAAATAAAAAATTCGCAGGGAAAACGCTCTATTGATGTAGCAATAAATCCAGAGATTGCTTCTTTTCTGCAAACAACAATGTCAGAAAGAGGGTTAACTGAATTGGAAGCTGCTGATTATTTGGGTGATGAAGAGGATGAGGAATGCATTGGTGATTAAAAATGAATGAATTGGAAGTTGTACTTAAATTGGAGATTGTAATATACTTATAAAATTACTTAGGTACTCATGTGTTATGCTCCAGCATTTTCCTTTTCTTCTCCTTTTTCCTAATTTGATCGGCTATAACTTTTATACACTTGATCAAATCCGTCTAGCTCTTATATCATTCGAAAGCCCTTGATAAGTGCTACCCTCTTCCAACTGCATGGATCAAATTTGATTGTTCAGTAAAAGGTTACAACTCGAAAATTGCAAGAAATCGTTGTTTTTCACAGTTATCGTCTTGTAACTTCTTAATGGGTGATCAGACTTGATCCTCCCATTTGGGAAAAAGATAGGTCTTTTCAAGAGCTTTTGAAAGAGGAGATTGCGGAGATATAACACAAGAATATCTAAAATTATTAATTTTAATTAACATTTTGAGATATGTGATTTTTAAATATTTTTCTTAATTTTTTTCTAAATATTTCTAATTTTTTAGAAAATAAAAATATGTATACACAAATGTTTATTAAAATTTTACCTAATAAATATACCGTATATGCTCGAATAATTACCCTGGGTAATTATTATTTCTACCTAACGCTGGAGGGGGTAATTAATCATGAAGAGGTGCTAAATTTGGAGTATATCTAAATAGATCGAGGAGGAAATTGAGTTATTTTTTTGATATTATGTCTTAAAATGTTTCAATAATTAAAAATAATAATGATATTTTCAATATTTATTCTTGAAATTTGTGTAGGAAAAAGAGAGGGTAATTATTCGAGCATTTACGGTATATTTTTAAGCAAAATATATGTAATTATGCAAATTTTTAGCTTTCTTTAAAATTTTGCAAAAACTGTCGCAAAATTTTTGTTTATGTTGAAATTTTAGAAATTTTAGCGGCGAAAGAGAAGCAAGTGCATGTTTTCATGCGGATATGCCATAATGAGAGAAGCCCAAAAACGATGTTTTTACTTTGGGGAAATCCTAATGGGGGAAAAATTAAAACAATGTTTAGGGATTATTTGTTTTTTTACAAAAGTTTGTGGGTGCTTAAACTTTCTTGACGGAGTGTATGTAAATAGTTCTTTAAAATTTATAAATTAAATGTATAAAATAAAAATAAGAAAAATTAAAAAGTTTGAAATTTTTAACTTCAAAATAAATTTATTTTTTGCTATTTTGTATCAGAATATTTTTAACAAGATCCAACTTTATCGTATCACAATTATAAAATAAAAAATAAATTTAGGTAATTTAAAAATTTTATTTAAAATTTTTATTTAAAATTTTTAAATTACCTAAATTTATTTTTTATTTTATAATTGTGATACGATAAAGTTGGATCTTGTTAAAAATATTCTGATACAAAATAGCAAAAAATAAATTTATTTTGAAGTTAAAAATTTCAAACTTTTTAATTTTTCTTATTTTTATTTTATACATTTAATTTATAAATTTTAAAGAACTATTTACATACACTCCGTCAAGAAAGTTTAAGCACCCACAAACTTTTGTAAAAAAACAAATAATCCCTAAACATTGTTTTAATTTTTCCCCCATTAGGATTTCCCCAAAGTAAAAACATCGTTTTTGGGCTTCTCTCATTATGGCATATCCGCATGAAAACATGCACTTGCTTCTCTTTCGCCGCTAAAATTTCTAAAATTTCAACATAAACAAAAATTTTGCGACAGTTTTTGCAAAATTTTAAAGAAAGCTAAAAATTTGCATAATTACATATATTTTGCTTAAAAATATACCGTAAATGCTCGAATAATTACCCTCTCTTTTTCCTACACAAATTTCAAGAATAAATATTGAAAATATCATTATTATTTTTAATTATTGAAACATTTTAAGACATAATATCAAAAAAATAACTCAATTTCCTCCTCGATCTATTTAGATATACTCCAAATTTAGCACCTCTTCATGATTAATTACCCCCTCCAGCGTTAGGTAGAAATAATAATTACCCAGGGTAATTATTCGAGCATATACGGTATATTTATTAGGTAAAATTTTAATAAACATTTGTGTATACATATTTTTATTTTCTAAAAAATTAGAAATATTTAGAAAAAAATTAAGAAAAATATTTAAAAATCACATATCTCAAAATGTTAATTAAAATTAATAATTTTAGATATTCTTGTGTTATATCTCCGCAATCTCCTCTTTCAAAAGCTCTTGAAAAGACCTATCTTTTTCCCAAATGGGAGGATCAAGTCTGATCACCCATTAAGAAGTTACAAGACGATAACTGTGAAAAACAACGATTTCTTGCAATTTTCGAGTTGTAACCTTTTACTGAACAATCAAATTTGATCCATGCAGTTGGAAGAGGGTAGCACTTATCAAGGGCTTTCGAATGATATAAGAGCTAGACGGATTTGATCAAGTGTATAAAAGTTATAGCCGATCAAATTAGGAAAAAGGAGAAGAAAAGGAAAATGCTGGAGCATAACACATGAGTACCTAAGTAATTTTATAAGTATATTACAATCTCCAATTTAAGTACAACTTCCAATTCATTCATTTTTAATCACCAATGCATTCCTCATCCTCTTCATCACCCAAATAATCAGCAGCTTCCAAT
Source organism: Meloidogyne enterolobii (assembly GCA_963681835.1). Lineage (NCBI taxonomy): Eukaryota > Metazoa > Nematoda > Chromadorea > Rhabditida > Meloidogynidae > Meloidogyne > Meloidogyne enterolobii. The sequence continues at coordinate 118,733 of CAVMJV010000193.1, forward strand.
TCAGTTAACCCTCTTTCTGACATTGTTGTTTGCAGAAAAGAAGCAATCTCTGGATTTATTGCTACATCAATAGAGCGTTTTCCCTGCGAATTTTTTATTTGTAAATTAGCTCCAGAATCGACAAGTAATTGGACACATTCAATTCGACCTTTGGAGGAAGCAGCATGTAGAGGGGTATCACCCAACTTGTTCTAGTAAATAAAAAATGGGAAAAAATTTAAAAATTGGGTGCACACCTGTGCGGATATGGCAACATTCGAAATTGTCAATAAAATTTCCAAAATATCAAAATGTCCCGTATAAGCAGCCCAATGTAATGCTGTAGAAGAGGATCGATCTAGGCTATTTACGGATACCTGAATTCAAAAATAGACTTCCATTTTTAGCTGGGAATACCTTATTTTCCAAACATTCCCTTAAAAAATTACAATCCCCCATTTTGGCAGCTTCGTGTAAAGGGAATTCGATAAGCTCCAATTTTGTTTCAACAATTTCCTTTTTGTAGAGTTCTGACAATGATGAACCCTTTTGGGGGCATTTTAATTCAAAAGCATCCCCTTTTGTTTCGCGTAAATAAACAATATCATCAACAGTTAATGATAGTGGATTATACTGAAAAAATGTTTGATAATTTTTTTTTATTTTAAGGCAGAGTTCAAAGTTAACTTAAGCAACGATGATTAAAAAACGAAACCACTTAATGATAATACCATATCACTATATTTCCAAGGGATGTCATAATGGGTTCGGTTCGGCAACCAAAATCAAAATAAAGACTGGGTGAGTATGAAAAAATTCCGGTACTTTTCCGTTTTGTTACACCCCCCTATATTAATGCTCAAAATGTCACATATAGGGTAATTAAAGGTGCTGAGTCGAACGGTACCCTTCTTTTTTCCAGGAGATGTCTGTGAACCGAGATAAAGGGCTCGAAATGGTCAAAAACCATTGGGCCATTTTGGGGTAAAAATTCAAATGTGCACATAATAACTCATTCGAAAGAGCTCGATGAGCTGAGTTGGATGACACCAAAATCACCGTCTTCGAACAAGTTTGGACCGAGTTACGATACAAAAAATTGTGTGGTTCTTCAATTTTCAGGGACCTGAATCTCGGTCAAATCAAATCAGATTTCGTTGAACTTGGTGTCTTATGACTCAGCTCCATGAGCTCTTTCGAATGGGGTATTATTTGTATATTCGAATTTTTACCCCAAAAATGAACTTAATCCCCCCTATGGTTTTTGACCATTTCGAGCCCTATATCTCGGTCCACAGACATCTCCTGGGAAAAAGAAAGGTACCGTTCGACTCAGCAATTTTATTACCTTATATGTGACATTTTGAGCATTAATATACATATGGGGGTGTAACAAAACGGAAAAGTACCAAAATTCCTCATAGGGTTCGGAGATATGAAAAAACTACTTCTAACCAGAGCTGCGTCGAAATTTCGATTTCCGAATTTCGAAGATTTTTTTATTTTGACGCAGCTCTGCTCCTAACACAACAAAAAGCTTCATTTTCAATTTAACTCTAACAAAGTATCCCTATTCCTGTTCAAAAAATCCCATAATTTTGTAAAAATACGAATAACCTCATCTTGTAAAAAATTATCAATCACTCGGTAAACACGTATCCGACCAGGTTTTGGCGGTGGTGCAATTAAAGGCATAATTATTTTTGTTACTAAAATATTTTTTAAGTGACAGAATTTTAAAATATAAAAATCAAAATTAAAAGATTTAAAAAGTAGAAAAAAAATTAAATTCTGATGCTAAATTTATTTCTATGAAAAACATGAAAAAACAAACATTTTTAGAAAATGTTAGGTAATTTTAAGGTATGTTTAAAGAAGATTGAAAAATTCTTTGGTAAATGTTTACAAAGTGAATGTTGCGTCGAAAACTTTTGGAAATTAAAACTTGCAAATCCATGAAAGAACACTATTTTTTTTTAAATAGGAGAGGCAAATAATTATTTTACGAGGTTAATTAATGAATTATTTAAATAAATTCCCTGTTTACTTAACAAGTTTTAAATTCGAAAGTTTCCAAAAAAATATAAACAGACTAGAATTTAAAAACCATAAAAACTCTTTTGTAGAACATTTTTAATTAAAAACAATCACTGTCAACAACTCTACATTCATTTACTCTTCCAGCCAAAAAACTTCTCCCTTCATTATCTCTTGTCCACCCCAATTCTTCATCATTTGTTTGAGAATTTTTTTTAACTTTTTGTTCCAAAATTGGTTTAAAAGTAATAGACAAAGGGGATAATTGTTCTTCTAAAGGTAATAATTGATTTAATGATTCTGCACAACGAGACAATTCTTTGAATAAAATCTGAAAATAAAAATAAAATTTTTTTTTAATTCTGTTGATGTTTTAATCGTGTCGGGCTAATTCAAGGAACGGACAAGACAATGAACGACAAGTCAAGGAAAAGACAAATCAAGGAACGACCATCTTATGGAACTACTAAATCATGGAATATTTTTAAAAATCTGAATATTTTCAATAAATATTCTAAAAAATTTAGAATAGGTATTCTACAAAACAGAATTAAAAAAATTCTGATTTTTAAAATATTGCATGATTTGTTTGTTCCTTGACTTGTCGTTGCTTGGTTTGTTTGTTTCGTGATTTGGAATTCCTTGAGTTGCCCCTCACCCGTTTTAATATGTAAAAGTAAGGAAAATCAAAGTTTAAAATATCAGATCAAAAATAAAATTAGAGGATTAGTCGAAAAATCGGCAATATTGAACCTGACAAACCCCATTTTTTCCTCCCCATGTTTATTCCTATATATCTGCAGAACGGTCAATTTTTCTTTCTTCCATACAAGGGGGAATAAAAATTAATTTTTTTGATTGCTTGTAGGCAAAATTAGAAAAGCAATTGGAATGGACGAAACGAAGGTGTCTGACTAGTCTGCAAATAAATAGGAAAAAACTTGGGGAGGAAAAATGGAGTCTGTCAGATTTAATATTACCAAAAAATCTGTTGGCCAAATTAGCCCCCCACCCCTGAAAATAATCCTGGCTACGGGCCTGTATAAAATCTAAAAGTGTTTCCACGGGAATATTTTGGTTAAAAATTAACCACTTAATAAATTACCAATTCTTATTTTAAAATTTTAAAATTCGAAGAAACCTGTGCAGTATCAATCTGTTCAGATATAACAACAACTTTCTTCAATTCATTTCCCAAAATGTCTAATTTTTTATTACTATTTGTTACTTTCTTTACCAAAGACAAAGCTAATTGGTCAATCTTTTAAAATAATTTTTAAATTAATTAGTAAAAATTTAAAAATACTTATCGATTATCCCAACTCATTTTTGTGGACTATTTTTAGCTATTCCACAACCTAGCAAGACAGAAAAGAAAATGAAAAATTGGGGATGACTAATAATTTCTGCTTAATAAAAAAGAAAACAAATCCGCAACAAAAAGTCCGCAAACTAGAAGTCGGAAGAATCATATTTGGGGATCCCGCATTCGGGAGTAATTTTTAAAAAAGTGTGCGGGGGTAAATCCCGCGGGAATAATCCCTCACTCCCACAAATCGAAAAAAAGTGCGGGACAGCGGGAGCGGTACCCCGCAAAATCCCGCGCGGGATCCCGCCCCGCACCGACCTCTACCGCAAACACGGACAGGATTAACCAATAAATTTACAAAAAAACCTCAACAATATGTGCAAATATTCTTCCTTGTTCTGTCGTGACTGCTTCAGTACATTCCCGAAAATGTTGTTGTAATCGCTGAAGAAATCTATAAATTGGACGAGGGTCAATTTTCAAGAGAATTTCGGGTAGATCTCGATAACCAGGCAAAACACCTTGCATTAATGGAAGGAAATGAGGGATTTCCTGTTAATTTTTGAGAGAATTAAAAACGTAGCTTAATTTAAAACCTTAATCCTCCTCAAATCCAATTCGGCATTCACATCGCTAATTGAGGCTGAAGTTGATGCTCCGTCATTTACAACAACAATACTTGTCGACAACAGACTTTTTGTCGAATTCCCTTAAATTAGAATAAATTTTAATGAAAAAATAAATTAGGTTTTAGAAACTTTTTCGAGCTAAAAATGAGAAGGAAGCAGGAACGCCCATCGAGATTGTTGGAGAATTTAATTCGGCCTAACTACAGTTTCCGTACCAGGCTCAGAATTGGACGATTTATATGTCATTCGAAAGAGCTCGTCGAGCTGAGTCGAACGACACCAAAATTATTCAGCGGAAAAAATTCTGAGCCGAGTTACAGGCCCCCGAAAATCGAAAAACCATAGGGGGGACCAAGCTGATTTTTGGGGTGAAAAATTCGAATATGCAATTAATAGCTCATTTGAAAGAGCTCTTCAAGCCGAGTCGAATGACACCCAAATCGCCGTGATTGGTCAAGTTTGTTCAAAGTTATGACAGAAAAAACAAACAACGGAAACCTATGGGGCGTCGGCGAGGCGCTTGTGCAAAACTCCGCGCTTCGCGCGGAGTTTTGCGGCACGCGCCTCGCGGGGAGTCTACGGGCTCTGGGTCTGGGCTCGTAACTTAATCCTATTCCAATTATCGCTGTGATGGGCATGCCCAGCTTCCTCCGCAGCAGCAAGAACATCCACGGAGAACAAAGGTAAGGAGCTAAAACAAACGAGCATAACTTTGTCAAATCAAGTCTGATTTCATTGATTTTGGTGTCATTCGACTCAGCTCGATGAGCTCTTTCGAATGAGGTATAATTTGCATATTCGAATTTTTCACCCCCAGAAAACAGCTTGGTCCCCCCTATGGTTTTTTGAACTTTAGTGGTCTGTAACTCGGCTCAGAATTTTTTCCGCTGAAAAATTTTGGTGTCATTCGACTCAGCTCGACGAGCTCTTTCGAATGACATATAAATCGTTCAATTCTGAGCCTGGTACGGAAACTGTAGTTTAGCCTTTAATTCTTTACTGCCTTGACTTCGACTGCGAACGCCACTTTGATCATTTCCCATATTTTTAAATTAAATATAAGCAGATAGAATTTATTTAGATCTAACGTTAAAAAACTAAATTGAAATAAAAAAACAAAAAAATGTTTTTACTTGTTAGTAGCAAAAGTGGTGTTTTTAGCCTTATTGGCAAAATTAGTCGTTGGCAATCTGTCGAGTAAAAGACGATTTAGTCGGAAGAGCCTGTTGAGCGTGGCCGATTGAGCGTAAGTACAATTGGATGTGGGCCGTTTGAGAGTGCCAGTTGCGCGTGCCTTGTTAATTGGCCAGTTGAGCGTGCAACGCGGAATTTTGTTTCAAAGATGGAAAAGTTGTTCCAGAAAAATAAAGCAGTAAAATGATTTGGGGAGAAAGGAAATGGAGGCTTTTATAGTAAAGCGTTGCCAGTTGAATTAGGTTTTAAGGGTAAGAAGATAGTATAAAAGCAGGGTATTTTGGTTGCTTAAAAATAGACCAAGTCAGTCATTGCTAGGAATCAAAATTCAATTGCCAACCGCTTCTGGGAGTCAACGTTCAAGCGCAAGGTCGGCCGCTGCATGAAGTCAACATTCAGGTGCAAAGGAGTCAACGTTCCGGTGCAAGAGTCAACGTCATTGGCGACAGCTGCTAGGAGTCAAGGTCGTTGGCAACCTGTCAGTGAATCATCTAAAGAGTGCCGTTAATGTTGTGGACATATTCCGCACACTCTTGTTCCATCGAAAATGTGGCTTAATAGATCGTGCAGAGTTCCTCATAGATAGCAGATTGGGAGATTAGTTGAACGAGGAGCTGTTTTGTCAATTTCATGCAATTGAAGTTCGATTGGATAGAACGGAGCACGATTGACCTATTTGAATGGTGGAAGGCCTGCAAATGAAGATTAAATTTTTGCGGACATAGGTCCACAAAATTTGCCCTTCGGTCAATGCAACATTGCAAAATTAGAGAAAAATTGATAAACAGATCCACGAGCTCGTTGACACCCTCCCTCGAACATCTACGAAAAAAGAGAAGTTAAAAGATTAGCTTATGTTGAAGAAAGTCTACAAAAACAAGTGTTCATTTATTAAATAATGTTAAAAGTTTAACAATGATTCATAAATTTATTTTCACATTTTTATGAGATTTACAAACATTTTAATGTAATGTACATAAATGTTTGATCATTAAATTATTTAATTAAATTTTAATTAATTTTACTTTATACTTTCAAAAAAATATTTGGAATTAATTAATGATTATTATTTATTTATTTTTAATTATTTCTAATTTTCCTTCATTTCTTCAAGAATTTAGGTTTGCCCCAGCTAATTGGCTAGCCGGATTTGATGCCTATGGTTTGCTTAAATGTGTATTTTCTTAAAAACAATTGAGTTTAATATCCAAATCACATTTTTTCGATTTTAAGCAATCTTGTATTCTCTTAAAAATAGGAAGATTTTAAGCATATTTTCACAATATATATTTCATAAATTACTCAAATCTCGTCCCAAATCATAAAATTACTTAGAATAAATTTATTTATTTTAATCTTTATTTATTCTATAATTTCCCAGACCCAGTTCGTTGTGGTTTATCAATTCCATTTCCTTCCAATAAACGTTCCAAAAGGATGACGATATCAGAATTAAAAGTAAATTTAATTAAATAATTTTTCTAAAAACTTAAAAGTTTAATAGAATTTTCTTGAAATATTTTGTTAATTTTAAAAGGTATTAGGTGGAGAAGGAGTTCGTGAAGGTGAATATCCTTGGGCTGCTTATTTAATAACTCCAGTGGTGAGATGTACTGGAGTGCTTATCTCTAAACGTCATGTACTCACAGCTGCCCATTGCTTTAGGAAAAAAGTCGTTAATTTTTCATGTAAACTTGACAATAAGAATAGAAGAAAATGTTGCAAGTAATGAAATTAAATTTAAAAACAAAAGATTAAGTATCTATTAGGGTTCGGGGCCCGATTAGGTTCGAAAGATCGAATTGGGCATCAAATTTTGGCCCGAAAAAGACTCGGCCCGATTCGAGAAAAATTAGGCCTGGGACTTGGAGGCCCGATTCCTAACCCCAACCCTAGTATTTACCTACTATGTATTTTTGCTAAATTTATATAAATTTTTTATAAAATTAAAATTTTTTAAAGAAAGGGCGATGCCGTTGACATTAAAACGGTTAAATCAAAATATTTTGTTCATATTGGAAGTATTTGTGTTGGAGATAATTCAGTACTAAAGAATTGTAAATTACCTAAACATGCAATTAAATATACAATAAAAAAGTAATTTTAGTTGTTTAAAATTAAACAAAATATTTTTAAAAAATTATCTTTCAAAATTTAATTTTTCAACATTTAAGTGCCACATATCAACATTATTTTAAAAAATTTTGTGTTGGAAGTAATTATTTATTTAAATTTAATTTTTAAAATATTTATAATTTAAAAGGAGACTATGCAATAATAGAATTAGGGCACACTATTCCACATGATCAAAATAGTAATTTTGAAGATGATAGCAATGAGAAAGTAACAGTGCCAGCAAATATTGCTAATCATATTGTAATAATTTAATTATTTAACTTATAGAAAAGGAAATATTATTCCTAAAAACTAGAGAGCGAGCTGGATCTGGATCCAGACATTGATTTTTTTGGATCCAGAGTCCAGATCAAGGCATTTTTCAGAGTTACTTGATTTTTGCTTGACTAAAGGTCAAGAATCTGGTTAAGGTACCCAACCAAAATCCTTGTCAAGATTTACTAAAAACTGAATTAATAAGAGCAGATTTGAGTTTACGAATTAAATTATTCATGATGAAAATATTGTTGGGGCAATTAATTCCAAAACTTTTAGGCATGATCTTTAAAAAAACAATTTTTGCTTGATTTTAGATTTTTAAGAATTATAATTAAAATTAGAATTAGCTAAATAAAAAATTTTTTTGTTAGAGATTATTTAATGAGAATTAACTATGCGAGAAATATTAAATTTAAATAATTTATTTAAATTAATTTAAAGTGTTTACTTCATTTGGATGAAAAAGTTAAACTTAATTGGACAGAGCTTGCATCGCCTGTTGTATTTGGATGGGGGCAATGTAATAATTGAAATAAATTAATTTTTATAAATTAAATTTTAAAATAGCTGTTAATTTTGACGGACAAGTAAAGTCTTCATCATTTCTACAAAAGGCTAAATTAACTTCTTTAATGAATCAAAACGATTGTAAAGACAATGTTATAAAATATTATGAAGATATTCTTTGTATAAAGTCTCCAGGAAATATAAGCACTTGCTCAGTTAAGTGTTGAAAAATAATTTTTTAATTGACTTGAAAGTCTGTTTACCTTTCCAATTTACCTTTCTTTACACCCATTATTTTTATTCAAAATTTGTTTTTGATTAAATTAATTGTCAAAAAATACAAATTAAAAAAACTTTTTTAAAGGGAGACAGTGGTGGAGGTTTGATTAGCCAATTTAGAGATTCACGAGGTATAAAACGATGGTTTCTTCTTGGTGTAACGTCGATGGGTCCGAATTGTAGTGTAATAATATCACAAAATAAAGAGAAAAATATTTTGGTAATTTAATTAATTTAAAATAAATTAATTTATTTTAAATTAAAAAGATGGACACAAATGCTTTTTATCATCAAAATGAAATTGATAAAATTATAGGAACCGAAGAAGGTGACCGAAAGAATTGGGAAAATCTAATTGGTTTTCATACTTTAGAATTTTGTTAATAAATTGAGAATTCTTTTAAAATAAAATAATTGAAAATAAGAATTAGATAATAATAAAAAGCTTGTTATCTTTAGTTTATAATTAAATTTAAATAAAAATTTAAATTTTAATAAATTTACTATCTGAGCTAGTCTAAAAAATAAATTTATTATTATTTACCATATTATTTTTTCAGAAGAATAAATATCAAGTAAGAAAATTGGCGAGAGATCTCTCACTAACGCTATTTTGAACATTTTCAATGTTTTTAACTCTTTAAATATATGAACATTATTATTTTTATTAATATTTAATTTAACAAACTATTTAATTAAATTTAACTAGGTAATTATTATTTAATTTTAATTTATTTTTCAAACCCATTTATTCATCATCCTCCCCACATTCAACATTTTGAGCCTTTGGTTTAGGTGATGGAAAAGGTTTAAATGTTGGACGATGTTTACGTGTTGGATGTGGACGTTTTGAAGGGTGTGGAGGGTGTGTTGGGTGTTTTGGATGTTTATGGTGGTCGTTATTCTTTAAATTAATTAAAAGGATTTTTAATTTTAAATTAAAAGAAAACCTTTGCCAAACTTCCAGCAATTATTAAAAGAATTGAAAATAAAATTAAGAAAAATTTACAATTCATTATTTAGATTAATTAATTTAAGAGGAATTTAAGTTTGTGTTAATTAACAACTAAAATTTAATTCTTTATAAAGCCAATTAATTAACAGATGTTTAAACAAATATTTTTAAATAATATTTTTTAATATTTTGAAATTATTTCTGGCGAAAACCTACGCATTTTAATATGTACTTTACCTAGATGTACTTTACCTAAAAAATAAAAATTTCAATAAAAATGTCTAGAATAATAAATATATTTTAACAAAAATATTTACCAAAATATTTTAATTTATTTAGTAAAATTTAATTGAAATTAATAACTTTAGTGTTACGACCATTGCGGATACGCGAATGTGGATGAGACAATTACGTACGACAATTCCGGACAACAAGCCGGATTTGACAATTGCGGATTAAAAATTTTAAAAATTATTGGAATGAGGTCCTGTTTTTTTACTTTTTTTACTTCTGACGCTTTCCAAATCATTTCCACACTGTTCGGCACCGAAAACTTTAAAAAATCATATATATTTTTCTTTAATTTTATATCCGTAATTGTTCGCAAAAGTCATACCGCCATAACTTTCACAGTATTTTCTGGTCCCTTTAAAGAATTTAGAAAAGTGAAAAAAATTTCTAAAATCAGGTGAAGAGCAGGAATTGTCTCGAGTTTATTTTTTCTTAAATCATGAGAAGTTGTATGTAGTGATCGTCTTGAGCAATCTACCTGTCATGCATATTTTATAAAATGTTGATGGTTTCATCTTTTAACAGTAATTGTAAAGTATTTATTGATAATTTAATTTAAATAATAGGTAATTTATTTTAACATAATGCCCAATAAATGTTGAATAAAAATCTTCAAAATTTCCTTTTATTTTGAAAAACAAGTAAAATATGATCTATTTATTCATAATTTAATTTTCCAATTATTTTTATATAAAATTATTTTTTTTTCAAAAAGTCAGCTGATGTGTTTTTTTAATTTTATTTTACTGCTTAAACATTTAGTTAAAATTTATTTTCTTTTTTTCCTTCAATCGATCGCTAACATTTGTTATACAAAAAGATTTGTATTCATTAAATGCTTTTACTTTTTTTATCTTATCAGTTATTTGCAAACTCTCCTGATTTTTTTAAAATTAACATAATTTGTTAATTTACTTAAATTCTTTCCTCTAAAAATTATACTAAAATGGATTCTGAAGGTAATTTTGATTGTTTTATTTGTCATGCACATGCAACTGGTTTCCATTTTGGTGCCCAATCATGCCAAGCTTGTTGTGCATTTTTCAGACGTGCTGTTAGTCTTAAACGACAATATATTTGCCAACAAAAGAAAAAAAGTGAATCTAATACTAAAGAGTTTGACAAAAATGAAGAGAATGAAGAATCAGAAAATTCTTCAAGTATTTTATGCGATATTCATTTTAGTAAGTGTATTAAATATTTAGAAAGAGTTTAGCAAAGGTTTAGCCACAGGGCAGGATTCGAAGCTGCGATCTCCTCGTAGCTATTGCTATTTAGGCGGTTTCTATCACTGAGCTACCGGGGCATCTACTAATGCCTCTTCGACTAATTTTTTCCCTTTTAGATCGTTTAACCTCCGCCTAAGAGTTTTAAATACTTTAGGTGAATCATCCTTACAATTTGAAAGTAATTAAAATATTTTTAATTATTTTATACGGAATAACCTAGAATAACCTTTTAATTCCCACTCCCTTTAATAAAAAAATTATTTTGCAGCTTTTATATTTTCTAAAATATATTTTAAGAACAAAAAATTCTTTGTCGTTCTTGCCGATTTCAAAAATGTTTATCTGTTGGAATGAACCCAAATAATGTCCAAACACCCCAAAAAACTAATATTAATGCAAAAAATGGAAGAAATTATTTTACAAAATCTGGACTTGAAAGAAATAAAAAATTTGCTAAAGGAGCTCTTAAAGTAAATTTAAATAATTCATTTAAAAAGAATATAAAATCCGCCAAACAACTTGAAAAAAGTTTTCAATTTAATTTTATTTGTTTATTTCAGATTTAAAAAGTAATTAAAAATTTTATTTTTCTAGGTATTTGAAAAAATAGATATCATAACTGTTTCTCCAATTGAATCTACCAGCAGCTCTTCCCTATCCCCATCAATTCATTCCCCATCTTCTTCATCCTCTACTAATTGTTCTTTTACAAAACGAGGAAATACCCCCTTAAATGTATTTTTAATTAATTAAAATTTAAATTAATTAATTTAAAAGTTATCAATCCAACAACCATCCCCTTTATTTTCCTCTTCATCAATTAATAATTACAATTATGATTTACTATCATTATTAGTAAAAGAGGAGATGCGGATTGCGGAAAGGAGGCGAATTTTGTTTTGTGAACGGCCAGTTGCTTGTCTATTGGGAGAAAGCAAAAATTGTGTTAATAATTTAATTTAATTTGGATTTTTTGGGAATAATTTAATAATAATTTTTTTGAATGAAAATATATATTTAATTCTTAATTTATTTTTTTAGCCATTTACACGTGAAGACATTAAACCATTATCATTCCAAGAATTTAGACGTTCAATACGAACACATATTTTATTAGTCTATGAATGGTTACGTGTTTGGCCGGCCTTTTCTGATCTTAATATGAAAGATAGAGTTGAGAATTAAATTTTATTTTTTTTAAAGTTTAGAAATAAAAATACATGTATAAAATACTTAAAAAATACCCTTTAGGAAAATTTTATGATTAAATGGCCATTCCAGGTCCTCCTAAATTTAAAAGTGTTTTGGCTTAATCCAAAGTCTCCCTCGAACCTTTTTTGTTCTTATTTTACTAATTCCTTAATTTAAATTTAGAAAAATAAAATTAATCAAATTATATTTATTTTTAGGTAACCCTTTTACGTAAATGTGTTTTATACCATACAGTTTTGGATCCATGTTTTTTAACTATTCAAATGGGTGATTTAGAAAAATTTGTTTTACCTAATGGTGGTTATGTTTCTACAAAATTCCCTCCCTTAGATGAAGGTTGTTGGGCTGATGAACCTGAAATATCACATGAAACAAAAATAAAGTAATGATAAATTATTCCATTAATATGTGAATTAAATATTTTTTAAAAGAATTTATTGGCCTCTTCTCGTTCCTTTAATGAGTGGGTGTGTTGCACCTATGCTTAAATTAGGGTTAAAATATGAAGAATTTGTCGCATTAAAAGCTATTGTTGCATTCCAAATGAGTAATTAATTTTTCAAATTATTTTAGAAAATTTTAGAAATAAATAATATTTATTTACATTTTAAATTTACTTTGACTTTTTAGGAATCTGTTTATTTTATTTTATTCCAATACCGGTACGGTTGCCTGCATATCGATATTGATCTCGGTTATGTCAATATCGACAAATCTCGATATCGAATTTTTCCTAAAATATCGATATCGTCCTACTCTTTTTCAAATCATTCCCACACCTGGGTATTTTTTGTAAATTTTATTTTCAATAAATTTATTACTGAATTTATTTTATAAGTAAAATTATTTTTTATTTTCATTTAATTTTTTTATATTTAAAAAGCTCTTCCGGATATATCATTTACTGGACGTACATTAGTAAGTCGAGAATTAGATTCTCTTTGTTCTTCTCTTTATAAATTTTATGGAAGCCAAACAGAATTTAATTCAAATCAACTAGAAAAAGCTGAGCGTTTTGGAAATCTTATTTTATTATTAACACCGATTATTGTAATTATTTTTTGAAAATTATTGAAATTTTTTTAAAGGATACAGCAAATACTTTTGTTGAAAGTCACCATATTGTTCAATTTTTTGATCTCTGGCAAATGGATTCTTTAATGTTACAGTTTTTACAAAATAAATCTACATAGAAATTTTGAATAAATATTTTTGATTTTTATTGTTAAGTAGAGAGATTGAAATTAATTTAAAATATTTATTATTTTATAAATTTTTGAAATAGATAAAAAATTAAAAACGAAAATTTTGAATTTTAAAATATGTACGTCTGTAACAAAATGATAGCGCCACCTAGTTTTTATCAATATCCTACCAAATATTAAATGGATGTGTTTCAAATTTTGGTAGACTATAGGTAAGGATATTATGTATCAATAATTAACATGAAAGGATATTATTTATCAATAATTTGAAATAAACTGCTCCACATAACTATAAGTTCACCATAAATTTTCGAATTTATTAACTTCTATCAAATCAATCGGGCTGATTTTTATTTTGTATTTATTAAAGCGGGTATTAATTCATATAAACCCGAGAAATCGAAAAATTTCCATTTACAAATTTTTTATCCAATTTTTTCAGAGAACACCCTCCACATAACTATGAGTTCACCTACAGAAATCACATAAGGCGCTATCGCAGGTTGAATCCTGCCGGTGGCTAGACTCTTGCTAAACTCTTTTACTCATACATCAAATTAAATTAAATGCTTCATTTATATAAAAAAATTAACTTTAAATTTATAATTAAATATGCCTAATGCTTATAATTATTTTATATTTAACCTAAACAAAAAAAAATTTAGGTATATCAATTTATTTAAATTATTCATCATCATCCCCACATTCAACATTTTGAGCCTTTGGTTTAGGTGATGGAAAAGGTTTAAATGTTGGACGATGTTTACGTGTTGGATGTGGACGTTTTGAAGGGTGTGGAGGGTGTGTTGGGTGTTTTGGATGTTTATGGTGGTCGTTATTCTTTAAATTAATTAAAAGGATTTTTAATTTTAAGTTAAAAGAAAACCTTTGCCAAACTTCCAGCAATTATTAAAAGAATTGAAAATAAAATTAAGAAAAATTTACAATTCATTTTTTTAGATTCTATTTTAATTTAAGAGGAATTTAAGTTTGTGTTAATTATTTATTTTTATTTTTTAATGAATTTGGGAATTAATTTAAAAATATTTAATTTCAAATAATTTATATATACACCGATTTTTCAGACTGTTTTTTTAATTTTATAAATAGTTAAAAATAAGGATTTTAGTTAACAGGTGAGTTAAGTGCAAATTAAAATATTAGGAAAAATATTTTTATATTTTTTGTTTTTATTTAATTTTAAAAAATATTTAAATTTTCTAGACAATATTATTGAAAATTATATAAATTTTAAAGATTTAAATAAAGTACAAAATAAAATGAGTAGGTTTGAAAATAATTAAAAAATATTATTTAAAAATATTTGTTTAAACATCTGTTAATTAACTGGCTTTATAAAGAATTAAATTTTAGTTAATAATTAACACAAACTTAAATACATCTTAAATTAATTAATTTAAAAAAATGAATTGTAAATTTTTCTTAATTTTATTTTCAATTCTTTTAATAATTGCTGGAAGTTTGGCAAAGGTTTTCTTTTAATTTAAAATTAAAATCCGTTTAATTAATTTAAAGAATAACGACCACCATAAACATCCAAAACACCCAACACACCCTCCACACACTTCAAAACGTCCACATCCAACACGTAAACATCGTCCAACATTTAAACCTTTTCCATCACCTAAACCAAAGGCTCAAAATGTTGAATGTGGGGATGATGATGAATAAATGAGTTTGAAAAATAAATTAAAAATAAATAATTTTTCACGTAGATTAGTCTGTTAAATTAAATAATAATAAAAATAATTACCGTATTTGCTCTATTAATCCCCCAGTCCTTTATTAATCCCCCAGGCTCTATTAATCCCCCACCCTGGAGATGGGTTGAAACAATAATCCCCCTGGGGGATTACTAGAGCAAATACGGTATTTTGCATTAATGTTGCTTAGAAAGTCTCGCCCATTATTTAATCAAATTCGATTTGTCATGTTTATGATTTTCTAGGGCATTAAATTTGAAGCTATGTCTGTTACAGAAAAACTGTTATTACGTAACAAAATAACGGAAATAATCCGAATGGAATTTATTAATGACCCTTACATTATAATAACGTTATAAGTATACAACAACTCCGTATACAACTAGATCACTTCGTTTATCCAGAATCTGCAATCACCTAGTTAAAATAATGACTAGATTGCCGGGGTTTATAAAAATCAGAAGTCCCTCGAAGTCTCGATCCCCGACTATCTTGACCCTGAAGAGATCGGGTTGCTACACTACAAAAAACATTTGATTTAAAAGATGAAAACTGTGTAGCGGGAAGGAATGCTCAATCTTAAGGTTATGCGTGTTTAGGAGTTTACAAAATATTTGGCGTAAATAACTTAAATGTATAAATAAAAAGTTTAAAAAAATGACGAATAAATTTAGAAACTTTAAAAAGAAATTTAAAACTGAAGATTTAAAAATTCGTTTACAAAGTAAATTAAAAAACTCTTGATTAAAAAATTTTAAATTTTGTATAGGGTCCAAAAAAGTATATTTAAAAAAATAAAAGAGACGAAATTTTTGTTTAAATAATAAATGAATTAAATAAAAAAATATATGTACAGTTTAATCTCTCTAATATGTCACCCTTCCCATATCACTTTCCTTCACAGGTTAACTGAATTTGGAACTAGAGGTGATGTATTAGAGAGATTATCTTTTGTCAATGGTCAAAAATTTTGAGGTAAATGTTTAGGGTTTTACATAATCCCTGGTGTAAATAACTTGAATGTACATATGGTGAGTAAAAGTAAAAAAAGTCAAATAAATTTAAACGCTTAGGGAGAAAATTAAAAATATAGAAGGTGAAAAATTCTTTTAAAAATAAGGCAAAAACTAGTGTAGTTTTCGGGTACAAATAAATTTAAAACTTTTTAGGGGAAATTCAAAAAAAAAATTGATTAATAAACACTCGATTTAAAAAGATGAAATTTGGGGGGGGGGGGGAGGGGGGTTGTATGTTTGTGAAATTTTAGGTTGTATGTCTGTGAAATCTTCGGATATCCGGAACCGAACCGAAAATCCTCGTCCTTTTCTTTTTTCCATTCTTTCTTTTTTCCTTTGTTTTTAGTTTCCACTTGCCGTTGATTGTTTTTGCAAAGATTTTATTTTTTTTCTTGAACTTTAATAAAATAAAAATCAAGCAAATAACCAATTGTTTTAAGCATTTTAATTTCAATAATATCATTTTCATTATTCCAATCAAAATCTCTTTTAGTTATTTCCTTAAAAAGTTTCGGTATTTTCATTTCTTTAGCTTCTTTCAATTTTATTGCTTTTGAATGATCAATTTCAGAATATTTAAATACTTTTACTTTCATAATTTCTGATAAATTCTTATAGTATCCTGATACTATTTCAAAATTTTCCTTTTTAATATACAAAGCTTGGAGTTTAATATGTAAACGTACAGCAGCAAGCAAAACAACCATTAATTTGGATACTCGATCAGATTCTTTAATTCTCTGAATTTAAATTTTTTAATTTTTGTTGGTCAACTCTAATTATGATCTCAACTGTAAATTTTAAAAAATTACCTCATCTTTCTCAACCTTTTCACTATACAAATATTTTTCAATTAAAAATATTCTTCCCTTTCCTAACAGATTTTCCTTCATTCTTTCATTTAATATTTTTGACAAACTTTCAAATGAAATTATTTCACTTAATTTTTTAGATTTGTGATCTTGATTATCTTGATTATCAAAGTATAAATTAGCAAAACCATGAGGAAATGATCCTTTATTTGCTTCTATATATTCAAACATTTTAGATTCAAAAGGGTCAACCAAAACTAAAATAAAATTTTATTTTTTTATTTATATTTCTATTCATCAGAGTTGGTTCGGAATTCTGATTTATCCCTGCCAATTTTTAAAATTAAGGTTCAGGTTCAGTAAAGAACTAAAAGAAGCCGTCGTAGTAGTAGACACCCGTTCTTTATTAATTTACTACTCAAACCCTTCCAACTTCATAGGATCCGGATTTTATTTAAAACTCTCTCCCTATTTAAAATCCCCTCTTTTAGGCACGTTAAATTTTTTTGAAAACTGAACCAAAATCCTTCAAAATTAGCTTGACTTTGAAATAATGGTAACACAACCAATAGTTTAAACTTATCTCTAATGATTAATTTACCGTTATTTTCAACCATCTGTATAGTATTTAAAATTGTCAGAATCTTTTTCTTTTTTGTATTATAGAAATCAACCATTTCTCCAATTGCTTTAAAAAGATTGAATTCATATGATTCTGTTACTTTTTCTAAATTATCAACTTTTTGTTTATCAATAGGCCAACCGGAATCAAATTCCCCAAAAAGTTCTCTTAACCTTTCACCAAATATAATTTCTAATTTTTTTCCAATTAACCAAAATATATGGCTTAATTCTACAATATCTTGGTTAGGGTTCTTTTCAATTAAATTATAAATTGCTTCCAAATCTTTTGATAAAAATTCAATTCTATCCAAAAGAAATAAACGTTCATATTCCTGGAATTCAATTTTATATGTATATAACTGGATTTTAAATTATTTTGGGTTTCCCAGACTTGGTAATGGATATGGATTTTCGTATCCGTATCCGGATATTTACGGCGGATTCAGGCGGATATCCGCAGGCACCTTGATATTCTTTGTATCCATATCCATTACCAAGTTTGGGTTTTCCTTTAGTTTCACAATTTTTCTAATAGACTTTTTTACTACTCTCTGAGATATTACCTTTGTTCTCCCAAGGCCCTAATCTATTAAAAATGTTTAAATTGTTATTTTTAATTGTATTTTATGAAATTGGAAAATCAGATTAAGAGGCCATGGCTACCGAAAATTGGAAATCTAGTTAACTTTTGGGTGGAATTTTCAAAAATAGGGACTGGAATTTTTGTTTTCACATTCATTTTATTTGCTATATTTACTTTTTCAGCAACTATTCCTCTCATTACACCGTTTACAGTTTGTCGAGCTCTAACAATTATTCCTTCAATATGTCCTACAGAATTTCTTAATTCTTCTTTGTTCTTTCTTTGATCTCTTAACATTATAGTTAAATTATCTTGTTCTTTTTTTAAATATCCACGATCGTAAATATTATTTGCATTAAATATACGTTCTTTATGCTTAAAGTTATTCAGTATATTAATTGTCTCAACGGAGTCCTTGAATTGTTTTAGAGCCCTTTTAATTTGTTCTCGAAACTTTTTTAAAAATATTAAATGAGAATATTCTTTACTTTCAATATATTCTTCAATAATTAATAATAAATTAATTCCTCTTTCTAAAATATTTTTATCGTCATATTCTGTTAATTGTAGTGATCCATAATTTTTAATATTTTCTTTTAAATTTTTGTATTGTTTCTTGAATCCCTCGAGAAGGTTTGATAATTTATTTTTAATATTTATTTTTTCTTTTTCAAATTTTGCTTCAAAATTCGGGTTTTCAATCATTCTTTCAGCATTATTTTCTTTTTTACCATTTTTAAGATGAAAAGATTTTTCATTTAAATTTTTAATTATTTTTCCTTTTATTGAAGTTTTAGCTTCTTGAATATTAGCATTTAATTGTTTCAAATAAAATTCAGCAGATTCCAATAAATTACTAGCTAATTCTCCATTAGTTTTGTGTGTTGGGGAAGAACTTTCAGATTCACTTTCAGAAAAGCTAGAAGTTTCATTCAATCCATTCCCTGGCAAAACCGAATTTGGAGATGGGGGTGATAATTTAGTGAAATCACAAACATTCCACATCAAAATGAAAAATGATAAAATGATGCCAATTTTTGGCTTCATTTTTTCTGAAAAAATAAAAATAATTTACAATTAAAAAGGCGAAAAGTTTGAAAATCATATTTCTTCTTTTTATGGAATAAAATTATAAAAAATGTCGGGTTTCAGGTCCGAAATACCGGAATATCAGAAAATACCTCGGACCTACACCCTCACTCTCAATGGTTAATTAAAATTTATTTTACTTCCTCATAAATTAATTTTTATATTATAATAAAAGTAAAAATTTAGAAAATTGAAAAGGAATTTTAGAAAATCTGGAAAATTTTATTATTTCTATATTTATTAATTCTGGCTAATTTCAATTAGAAAAATTTAACAATGAATAGACTCTTTAAAAAATTTTTACATTTAAATTTTAAAAAAAGGAGAGGAGGGAAGGCAAGGGAGTGTCAAACAAAAGAAAAAGAAGACAAAAAATTGAAGGGAAGGGAGGGGGGGGTATTGAAAATTGCGGAGTTAAGTCTAGACATGCTTAGTGGCAAATCATATGTAAATCGTCCCCGGCCATTCCATCGACAAATTATTTTAATTAAATCGATTTAATTTTTAAATAATTTAAAAATTAAATTTAAAATAATTAAATTATATTTTTAAAAATAGCAAGGTGGCCAAACCCTTTCCTATAAAATAATAAAATATTAAAAAAAATTAATCCTTAAAGATCTCATAAAGTTTATACAAATTTCTTTTCTTTATGTTTTAATTCCAAACTTTTATTACTAAAATTCCTAGCATTTAAGTTTTTGCCAACATAATAAAAAAACTCAACTTAAAATCAAAATTTAACGCAAAACATAATTCTTCAAACGATAAACAATAAGTGTTAAAATATCATTTGCCGATAAAATTCAGTCAAAATTAGAATTTTAGTGTGAGGTGAAGGAAGGAGGAAAGGCAAGGAAATTGTGGAAATGGAAGGTGAATGGGGTGGGTGAGGGGTAAAACGAGGAATTCTTATATTTTTATACATATAAAATATTAAAATTTAAATTTATTTCACCTCCTCCTAAATTAATTTTTATTTTGAAAGTTAAAACTTTGGAAAATTGAAAAGGGATTCAAAGGAATCAGAAAAACTTATTGTTTCTATATTTATTAATTTTGGCTAATTTTACATTAATAAATTTAAAAAATTAAAATATTCAACAATGAATAGACTCTTAAAAAATTTTATTTAAATTTTAAAAAAAGGCGAGGGAAGGGAGTGTCAGACAAAAGAAAAAGAAGACAAAAAATTGAAGGGAGGGAGGGGGGAAGGGAGGGGAGGGAGGGAAGGGAAGGGAAGAGGGGGGTATTGAAAATTGGGGAGAGAATGCTTAATGGAAATCATGTGTAAGATTCACGAGGAAAATTTTCATTGATTTTTACTCCCCTGCCAACTCCATAGACAAATTTTTTAAATTAAATCAATTTAATTTTTAAATAATTTAAAAATTAAATTTAAAATAATTAAATTAATATTTTTAAAAATAGTAAGGCGGCCATAGAATAATAAAATATTAAATGAATCCATAAACATCTCATAAAGTTTCCACAAATTTCTTTTCTTTATGTTTTAATTCCAAACTTTTATTACTAAAATTCCTATCATT
Organism: Meloidogyne enterolobii; assembly: GCA_963681835.1. Lineage (NCBI taxonomy): Eukaryota > Metazoa > Nematoda > Chromadorea > Rhabditida > Meloidogynidae > Meloidogyne > Meloidogyne enterolobii. Next base: position 139,351 of record CAVMJV010000193.1, read on the forward strand.
TAAGTTGACCGTAAATTTGTGTATGTTTTTCAAATTACCAAAAAACTCAACGTAAAGTTAAAATTTAACGCAAAACATAATGCGGCAAACGATAAACAACGCGTGTTAAAATATCATTTGCCGATAAAATTCAGTAAAATTAGAATTTTAGTGTGAGGTGAAGGAAGAAGGAAAGGCAAGGAAATTGGGGAAATGGAAGGTGAATGGGTTGAGTGAGGGGTAAAACGAGGAATTCTTATATTTTTATACATATAAAATATTAAAATTTAAATTTATTTCACCTCCTCCTAAATTAATTTTTATTTTGAAAGTTAAAACTTTGGAAAATTGAAAAGGGATTCAAAGAAATCTTGAAATTTTTATTATTTCTATATTTATTAATTTTGGGTAATTTTACAATAATAAATTTAAAAAATTAAAATATTCAACAATGAATAGACTCTTAAATAATTTTTCTATTTAATTTAAAAAAGGAGAGGGAAGGGAGTGTCAGACAAAAGAAGAAGAAGACAAAGAATTGAAGGGGGGAGGGAGTGAAGGGAGGGGAGGGGATGGAAGGGGGGAGGGGGAGGGAGGAAGGGGGGGGGGGGGTATTGAAAATTGGGGAGAGAATGCTTAATGGAAAATCATGTGTAAGATTCACGAGGAAAATTTTCATTGATTTTTACTCTCCAACCATCTCCATCGACAAATTTTTTTAATTAAATCGATTTAATTTTTAAATAATTTAAAAATTAAATTTAAAATAATTAAATTAATATTTTTAAAAATAGTAAAGCGATAAACAACGAGTGCTAAAATACAGTCAAAATTAGAATTTTAGTGTGAGGTGAAGAGTGGAGGGAAAGGCAAGGAAAATGGGGATATGTAAGTAGTAATTTGAATGGAAAATTCTCCTGTCTTGGAGAATTTTTTCATAGAACGGAATGTCAAGAAATAGCATGTATGGGATTGTGTGTCTGGAGTAAACCTAAGGCTGAGCTTCCGGCTGAGCTTGTGTCGGAGCTAAGATTTTGAAAATCACGGAGCCAGCGCAAGGTTGAAAAAGATCGGAGCTGGAGTAAACAAATGCCCAATAGCCAGCGATCCACACTTCGCTTACATACATATTTTAAAACTATTCATAAATATATTTGTTTTTATTTATAATTTAAAAAATATTTAATTTTTCTAGACATTATCGAAAATATAAGTAAAGTACTTTTTAAAATACGTAGGCTTTTTTCTATAAAAATATTATCGAAAATAATTTTAAAAAATATTTTGTTTAAACATCTGTTAATTAATTGGCTTTATAAAGAATTAAATTTTAGTTAATAATTAACACAAATTCCTCTTGAATTAATTAATCTAAAAAAATGAATTGTAAATTTTTCTTAATTTTATTTTCAATTCTTTTAATAATTGCTGGAAGTTTGGCAAAGGTTTTCTTTTAATTTAAAATTAAAAATCCTTTTAATTAATTTAAAGAATAACGACCACCATAAACATCCAAAACACCCTCCACACCCTTCAAAACATCCACATCCAACACGTAAACATCGTCCAACATTTAAACCTTTTCCATCACCTAAACCAAAGGCTCAAAATGTTGAATGTGGGGATGATGAATAAATGACTTTGAAAAATAAATTAAAAATAAATATGTAGCTTGAATAAAATTAGTTTGTTAAATTAAAAATAGTAATTTTATCCATAATAAATAAATAATAAAAATTAAAAATAAATTTTTAAAAATAGTAGGTATATGTATTTTTAAATAATATAAAAAAGAAAATTTAAAATAACATCCTTTATGAGGTAAAAATTAAATGTGTGTTTAAGAATAGGGGCTTAAAAATAAATGTGTAATTGTGGGCTGTTTCAGAATAAATTTGCCAAAATAAATTGTTAATAAAAATGCGGGTAAAATAATACAAATTGACAAAAATTTAAAGTTTTAGTGATAAAAACTTTGATTTGTTTTAATAAAATTTTTGTCAATTTTAAAGGGTCCACCAAAGAATAATAAAATAATCCTTACTTTAAGGAAAAAATTAAAAAAAATAAAATAACCAAAAATATTTACATGATTGTATACTATACAATCGCTTTTTTCCTCACAATATCATTCCGCAGCCAGGGATATTTTCTGTAAATTTAATAAAATTTTTATTTATATGTATTTATCAAAATTATATTCACCTCCATAAAATCATCTCTATCTTTATGTAGATTGTTTAGTTAGCATTACTTTGAACACTTTTAAAGGATTCAGTTGAACCTTTTGGTGTCCCAAATTTTCCTTCGTCGTCGTCACTTCCATCTGTTTCATTTTTCCCAACAGAACTATTAATTTCTGAATTAGCATCGTTTATTTTATCTTTTTGAAACATTTCCGGACTAGTTTCCTTGTTTTGTTTGTATTTATTTTCAGTTTCTTGTTTATATTCATTAAAATATAAAATCAAGTTACTAATTTCTTTAAGAAATTCAAATTCAATAACATCACTTTCGTTCTCAGAATTATATTCTCTTTTGGTTAAAGTTTTAAAAATTTCTGGAATTTTATTTTCCTCTATTTCTACCAATTGTTTTGCTGCTATTTCTATGCCTTTTATTCCAAATTCATATCCAAATCCTTGCAAAACTGCTAGTAGATTTTTAATAAGATTATCCATTTTAACACTTTTATCTTTACTTTTTGTATTAAGTTCATTATTTAATTTAATACCAATTTTTATAGCTTCCACAATTTCAACTAAGCGGTAGAATTTAGTATCATTCTAAAATTTAATTAAATATAATTTTACAATACTTTTACTAACAAAAATAGGGAATTGCTTTCCGAGATTGCAAGATCCTTAGTTTTTATACTAAAAGTGTTTTAATATTTCTTATAGAATATTTCGTGTGCTATTCATTTGACGTTTTCTGGCTCCGGTTCTTTTCAAAATTTCCCCGTCTCCAGCTTTGGCATGAACCAGCACAGAACTAATGCTTTGTTAAGAAAAATAACCTGTGTATATTTCTCCAAGAAAAATTCGTTTTCCTTTCCATCTAAACTTTTCTCAATTCTTTCTTTTATTTTTTCAATAAGATTCTGGAAAGAAATTTTTAGATTTTTAATATCCAACGAATTCTCAAAAGAGAACATAAAATTTTTAAATGCTTCCTTGTTTGTTTTGTAAAAACCCAATAACTTTTTAAATAATTCAAAAATTTTGCATTTTATATCATTTGGCAAACAATCATTTTTATATTCTAAATCAAGATTTTCTAAATTTTTCTCAAATACAATTTCAATTCTTTTTCCTACAAGCCATAGTTCATTGCTCAAAACGAAAATATCAATTATGTCTGGGTTACTTTTATAATGCTTATCAATATTTGTAAAATTTTTAAATAAAGATTCCAAACGATCCAATTCAAATAATTTTTCAAAAAGCTGAAAAAATTTTTTTAAATAATTTTTCAAATTTAATATTAATTACAGTATATGTTCAAATAATGACCATTGGGTAATTAATTGGATAATTAATAATAATAATATTGATAATAATAATTAATATTAAAAATAATAATTAATAATAACCAATTGGGTAATTAATCGAAAAAGCGATTGTTTGAGAGAGGGAATTATTCGAAGATATATGGTATCCATGTTCGATAAACGAACAAAAAATTTTAATTTTTTTAAATGTTTATATTAGGGTTGGACAAAACCGTTTAATTTTGAGAAAACCGTTTATCCGAGACCCGTATACCGTTTCGTTTATTTTTAAAGACCCCGTTTCGGATATCCAGAAGCGAGCCAAAAATTTTACGAGGTTTAGGAGTTATTAAGGATTAGCGGTTTGAGAGAGGATAATTATTCGAAGATATATGGTATCGATGTTCGATAAACGAACAAAAATTTCAATTTTTAAATCTTTATATGTACATATAAGGAAGGACGGGAAATTTATAATTTTTTCATTCATAGTTCCCCATTACCGCAAAATCCTGCCCCACTTAATTATTGCATAAAATGATTAAAATTAAAAATTAATTTATTTATATTTACATTTAAATTAATTTTATTTTCAATCAATTTTCTTATTCCAATTCTACTTTTCAAAACTATATTCTTTTTTCCATCAATAAGTTGGAAACTTGAGTTTAATTCATTTGTAAAATTTTCTAATTTACTTTTCATTCTTATACTTTGCAAATCTTTTTTTAAACTTTCCTCTTTCTTTTTAAAACTTTCCAATAAATCTTTAATAGCTTTTTCAATTTTTTGTTGAATTTTTGGTAAAAATATTAAATGAGAATATTTTTCACTTTTAATATATTCTCCAATAATTAATAATAAATTAATTCCTTTCTCTAAAATATTTTTATCAAATATTTTTTCATTATTTTCTTTGCCATATTTTAGTATTTTATTACTCAAACTTTTATATAAAGGTTTATAATAAACATCAACAGATCCCGACCATTTACGTTTTAAATCAACTTTTTCATTTTTAACCAATATCTCTTCTTCTTCAATTTTTTGTTTAATTAATTCAGTGATTGTCAAGTTACTTGTTGCTTTGCCAGATTTTTTTATTTCATGAATTGGTGAAGAATTTACCGATTCACTGTCCGAAACACTTGATCTAGTACTTGGACTAGGTGACAACACCGATTTTGGAGATGGAGCTGATTTCGTTAAATCACAACTTTTCCAAATTGAAATAAAAAATAACAAAAGAAAATAAACATCTTTTGGTTTCATTTTCAAAATTCTAAAAAAGATATTTTTAAAAAATATGTGTTTCTATTATTTTAAATTTGGAAATAATTCTTATTTAATTAATTTAAATTTGGAATCCAAATTTGGATTGGTAAATATTTTTAATTTTTAACTAGGGTTGTTGGCGACTGGTTTTAAACTCGGAATCTTTGAAATTTTTTGCAAAAATTAACCGTTTTTAGAAAATTTTGAAAATCGAAAACCGGAAATTTGTGAAAATGAGTGATTTTATTTAAAATTTCCCCAAAAATAAACCGGTATTTGCCTAAAACTCAAAACCGAAAACCGGGTTTCTAAAATTTAGATTAACCGAAAACCGGGGGTACCGGTTAACAACATGTCGCCAACAACTCTATTTTTAACTAATTTTTTTTAGTATTTTTTATGATAACAATTAAATTTTAACTAAAAAATTATTTTTATATAAAATATTAAAATTTAAATTTATTTCACCCTTCTCTTAAATTAATTTTTATTTTAAAAGTTAAAACTTTAGAAAATTGAAAAAGAATTCAAAGGAATCTGGAAAATATTTCTATATTTATTAACTTTGGTAATTTAACATTAATAAATTTAAAAATCTAACAATTAAAAAAATTTACCAATGAAAAGACTCTAAAAAAATTTTCTATTTAAATTTAAAAAAAGGAGAGGGAAGGGAGTGTCAGACAAAAGAAGAAGAAGACAAAGAATTGAAGGGAAGAGGAGGGGGAAGTGGGGGGAGGGAGGGAGGGGATGGAAGTGGCGGGAGGATTAGGGGGGATGTTGAGGGAAGAAGTCTAGACATGTTTAATGGCAAATCATGTGTAAAATTCACGAGGTAAAATTCCTCCCCTGGTAAAATTCCTTCCCTGCCATCTCCACTGACAAATTTTTTAAATTAAATCGATTTAATTTTTAAATAATTTAAAAATTAAATTTAAAATAATTAAATTAATTATTTTTTTAAATAGTAAGACGGCCAAACCCTTTCCTATAGAATAATAAAATATTAAATAAAATTAATCCCTAAACATCACAAAAAGTTTCTACAAATTTATTTTCTTTTTGTTTTCATTCCAAACTTTTATTACTAAAATTCCTATCATTTAAGTTGTCGGTAAATTTGTGATGTTTTTTAAATTACCAAAAAAACTAAACTAAAGTTGAATTTTTAAAATAAAATGTATTTTTAAAAGTTTTTAAAATTTTAACACAAAACATTATGCGGCAAACGATAAACAAAAATACCATTTGCCATTAAAATTCAGTCAAAATAAAAATTTTAGCGTGAGGTGAAGAGTGGAGGGAAAGGTGAGGAAATTGGGGAAATGTAAGGTGAATGGGGAATGATAGAGAGTAATTTGAAGGGGGAGAGGAAGGGGGGGGGGAGAATGGAGAGAGAGAAATATTTATACAAATTAAAATTAAATAATTAATTAATAAAACTATAATTTTTTAATTAAAATTTTTTTTAAATGTTATTTAATAATTAAATTTAAGAATTATACATATATTTATATAAGCAAATAACGTACTATTTTCCCGATTAATTCCCCTGGGGAACACTTCCTTGACATGGGTAATTAATCGGGGTAGGGGAATTATTCGAGTTTTGGCATTTGAACGCGCAGTAGGGTATTTGATGGTGGGGAATTATTGTTTCAATCCAACTCTAGCATGGGGAATTAATCAAGAGGAAGAATTAATCGAGGGAGGGGAATTAGTTATCTAGAAAATACGGTAATTATTTTATTAAGTTATATTTAATTTCTATTTTATACAATTAATAATTTAATTTATTTCGAAATATTTAACAAATGTTTAAGTGCTTTAGACTTTTTTATTTCCTAAATCTGTTAATCTGAGAAAATTTATTTTTTATTATGAAATAAATATAAAAATTAAACGGAATTTTAAAAGGAAATTGCCAAATAAAAAATTAATGCCCGGTGATTAAGTGCATATTAGGTATTATTTAAGTTGAAGTGGAAGGAAGAGGAAATATTAATAATTAAATTTTATTTAAATTTTAAAAAATATTTGTTTTAAATAATTAAATTATTTTGTATATGTATATTTTACAATTAATTTCTTTTAAAATGAAAACATTATTTATTTATTTATTTTTAATTCTTTCCTTAAAAGAAATTTATTTTTATGGCATTTATTTGACTGAAACAGAGAAAGAAGGTAAACGGATAAATGATTTTATATTTTTTGGTTTTGAAGCTAACTGATTAAATGATAATTGTAGAATAGCGATGTCCCGGACTTTTTTTAGACCCGAAATCCGACCCGAAGAAAATTTTGAAAGCCTGTTTTTTCTCATCCCGAGATATCCCTGTTGCAAAGTATCCCCATTGTCCGAATTTAAAAAATGGGAGATTTTTTTAATTTTAGTATAGAAAAAGTATTAGAGGGTATTTAGTTTGTATAGTTCGGTCCTTTAAAATTATTTTTTACTTTTTAGAAATTATTTCGATCAGCCAATTTTTTGAATCTTTAATTCCAAAAGAAGAGGAAATTATTCAAAGACCTAAAACTTATGGTCGAATTTCTTCTTTGTCTCGTTTACCTGTCAGAAATATTCCAAATATTTCGTGTATAAATTATATTGAAGTTTGTTTTTAATTATTTTTTGACAAAAATTTATATTAAATTATTTTCGTTTTATTTTAAGTTTGATAAGAATTCCCTTTTTATTAAATACGAGTCATAAGCATCAGGAATGTTCTCATTTCTAAAATACACTGGAGGAGATATAAAACTTGAATATTCTTAATAAATCAAGTCTCACTATAAAAAACTAAAAATAGCTAATCTATACCCTAAATTAATTAACCCACCTCGAATAATTACCCCGTCTCTATTAATTACCCCTCCAGCTAGGTATTGAAACAATTATCCAACGTAATATAATTAATTAATTAAAAATTAATTAAAGAGTAACTGGATTGGTCTTGGAATTATCCCTCAATGTCTTTTTGAATTAATTGATCTTTGCTCTATAGAAGTCCCATTTGAGAAGGAAGAAATAAAAATTAATTTAGAAAATGAGAAAATAAAAAAATATTTTTTGATTGAAAAATTTATGCCAAAAAATCATTTTGTGGAAGGAGAAGAGAATTTTGGAGTAAAATTGGGAAGATTTTTATGGTCATTTAATGATGAATTAAATTTAACTTTGTTAATTCAAAATCAAAATTTATTTCAAATTTTGGAAGGAATTAAAATAAAAATTAAAGAATGGGATGAAAAAATAAAAGAAATTGAAAAATATGAGGGGAATGAATTAAAATTTATGAATTTGGTAAATTGATTTGTTGAAAATTAATTAATTAAAAATGTTTTTAAAAATTTTATTTCATTTTGAAAGAATTGTACATCTCAGGGATCGTGCCAAATTCAAAAATAAATTCACGTTTCACTGATACATATAAATTTGTATATTTATTAGATCCGTTAGATAGAGAGGTTAATAAAAATGGGGCTTATGTTCGTTTAACCCCGTGCCTAAGCGTTTTAATTGCTGCTAGGTGGAGCATCGTTATACGGATAATTATTTTTTAAATCTTTTTTAGAAATTATCAGAAAATCTCAACGCTTTCGAAGCTATTGATAAATTAATTTTTGGAGGAAAAGAAATAAAATTAGAAAATCAAAATGAAATAGAAAACTTTACAAATCAAAAAGAGAAAATTTTAATGGGTTATAATAAAATATATAAAACAGCTTTAATCATTATTAATTATATTTTTAATGAAAAAATTAATTTTGAAAGTCTTGTAAATGAAGGGGGACTTGTAATTCAAATAAGGGTGAAGATTTTTAATATTTTAATATTATTTAGAAAATAAAAATATTTTTGTGTGGATCGGAATTGATTAAACAAAATTAGAAATTAATGTCTTTAATATTCTTTATTGAGATATTTTTAATTAATTTAAATATTTTATTAATTATTTTTAGCAGAGAGATAGCGGCAGCTTCGCATCGAGGACTGCTGCAATTGAAAAATCAGCAAAAGAATCCCTCAACCTTTTAAAGGAATTATTGTCTTTTAAATTAGAAAATGAACAAATTGCTGTTGAGAATTCGTTCGAAATTGTCGAGAAAAAATTTTTAAAGGTAAAAGGAGGATTAACGCGTTTTGGATTCACGAATGGTATTGAAAAAGATAACACATGTATTTTAATGAAATGGAACGAAAATGAACAAGCAAAAATTGTTTTTCAACAATTAACTAATCTTAATTTAATTTTTCAAAATCAAAATGTGAGGAAATTAGATATAAAATTAAATTTATAATTATTTTTAATGAGAGGATAGGAAAAAGAAAGAGAATATTCCGTTTTAGCTAATAGAAATGTTTAGCTTAAATTTAGCTACAATAATCCATAATAAAAATAAAACACGAATCTAATTTTCATTTTTTTTAATCTTAAAGGGATCTGAAAAGATTATTGAATTGCACGAGAAGGTGAAGAAATTGATAATTAAAATAGCCCATTTGTTGCACTTTTACTATAAATTTGTTGAAGGAATTAATAAAAATAGTATCTCAACAAGTGCTACTGGGGAGCATTTAGATACCAAAGAAAAAAAAAGTAAGGAGAAAAAAGGTAATTTCTTAAATGATTTTAATTAAAACAATAAAGTAAATTTCTAATTATATATCTTCCTGGGTCACTAAAAAATGTAAAAATTCAAGTCGGGGTTAACAATAATTAATAGATTTGAGTAAATATCATCCCATATCAGGAATCCCCGAAATTCCAGAAATCGGGAATTTAATTTTTGTTGGTTATTTCCCTGTCCCATATAAAGATTTTTAAAATTTTCTTGACTACTAGGTAGAAGGAGGACTTGCCTAAGTGATACCTTTAATTTTAGATAATTTTAAATACATTTAATTTCTAAATTACATATAAATTTTCCTTTTAATTAGTTAAAGCTGAAGCGAGAAAGACAATTGTTGGACGTTTATACAAATCTATATCAATTTGATTTTATTTAATTTAAAATTATTTGTAAAATTTTTTGTAATAAATATTTGTATATTTCAATTTTTAAAAAAATGTTTTGATTTTAAAATGTTTATTTGGAAAAATAATATTTTTAAATTATTTTATAAACACAAATAATTTTATTTGATTTAATTTTAAAAAATATCTAATTTTCTAGACAATATTATTGATGTATAAATTTATAGTAAAAGCACTTTCCTATAAAAATATTTTCGAAAATAATTTAAAAAATATTTGTTTAAACATCTGTTAATTAATTGGCTTTATAAAGAATTAAATTTTAGTTAATAATTAACACAAACTTAAATACATCTTAAATTAATTAATTTAAAAAAATGAATTGTAAATTTTTCTTAATTTTATTTTCAATTCTTTTAATAATTGCTGGAAGTTTGGCAAAGGTTTTCTTTTAATTTAAAATTAAAAATCCTTTTAATTAATTTAAAGAATAACGACCACCATAAACATCCAAAACACCCAACACACCCTCCACACCCTTCAAAACGTCCACATCCAACACGTAAACATCGTCCAACATTTAAACCTTTTCCATCACTTAAACCAAAGGCTCAAAATGTTGAAAGTGGGGATGATGATGAATAAATAAATTTGGAAAATAAATTAAAAATAAATAATTTTCCAAGTAGATTAGTTGTTAAATTAAATAATAATAAAAATAATTATTTTGCATTAACGATGCTTTGAAAGTCTCGCCCATTATTTAACCAAATTCGATTTGTCATGTTTATGATTTTCCTCTAATTTTATTTTTATATTCTTCTTTATATAATCTTATATAATTGAAAATAAGTTTGTTAAGAAAATAAATGTTATTAGGTTTTAGCCTCCAAGTTTATTTTTATATTCTTCTTTATATAATTTTATATAATTGAAAATAAGTTTGTTAAGAAAATAAATGTTATTAGGTTTTAGCCTCCAAGTTTATTTTTATATTCTTCTTTATATAATTTTATATAATTGAAAATAAGTTTGTTAAGAAAATAAATGTTATTAGGTTTTAGCCTCCAAGTTTATTTTTATATTCTTCTTTATATAATTTTATATAATTGAAAATAAGTTTGTTAAGAAAATAAATGTTATTAGGTTTTAGCCTCCAAGTTTATTTTTATATTCTTCTTTATATAATTTTATATAATTGAAAATAAGTTTGTTAAGAAAATAAATGTTATTAGGTTTTAGCCTCCAAGTTTATTTTTATATTCTTCTTTATATAATTTTATATAATTGAAAATATGTTTGTTAAGAAAATAAATGTTATTAGGTTTTAGCCTCCAAGTTTATTTTTATATTCTTCTTTATATAATTTTATATAATTGAAAATAAGTTTGTTAAGAAAATAAATGTTATTAGGTTTTAGCCTCCAAGTTTATTTTTATATTCTTCTTTATATAATTTTATATAATTGAAAATAAGTTTGTTAAGAAAATAAATGTTATTAGGTTTTAGCCTCCAAGTTTATTTTTATATTCTTCTTTATATAATTTTATATAATTGAAAATAAGTTTGTTAAGAAAATAAATGTTATTAGGTTTTAGCCTCCAATTTTATTTTTATATTCTTCTTTATATAATTTTATATAATTGAAAATATGTTTGTTAAGAAAATAAATGTTATTAGGTTTTAGCCTCCAAGTTTATTTTTATATTCTTCTTTATATAATTTTATATAATTGAAAATAAGTTTGTTAAGAAAATAAATGTTATTAGGTTTTAGCCTCCAAGTTTATTTTTATATTCTTCTTTATATAATTTTATATAATTGAAAATAAGTTTGTTAAGAAAATAAATGTTATTAGGTTTTAGCCTCCAAGTTTATTTTTATATTCTTCTTTATATAATTTTATATAATTGAAAATAAGTTTGTTAAGAAAATAAATGTTATTAGGTTTTAGCCTCCAAGTTTATTTTTATATTCTTCTTTATATAATTTTATATAATTGAAAATAAGTTTGTTAAGAAAATAAATGTTATTAGGTTTTAGCCTCCAAGTTTATTTTTATATTCTTCTTTATATAAGTTTATATAATTGAAAATAAGTTTGTTAAGAAAATAAATGTTATTAGGTTTTAGCCTCCAAGTTTATTTTTATATTCTTCTTTATATAATTTTATATAATTGAAAATATGTTTGTTAAGAAAATAAATGTTATTAGGTTTTAGCCTCCAAGTTTATTTTTATATTCTTCTTTATATAATTTTATTTAATTGAAAATAATTTTGTTAAGAAAATAAATATTATTAGGTTTTAGCCTCCAAGTTTATTTTTATATTCTTCTTTATATAATTTTATTTAATTGAAAATAATTTTGTTAAGAAAATAAATATTATCAGGTTTTAGCCTCCAAGTTTATTTTTATATTCTTCTTTATATAATTTTATATAATTGAAAATAAGTTTGTTAAGAAAATAAAGTTATTAGGTTTTAGCCTCCAAGTTTATTTTTATATTCTTCTTTATATAATTTTATATAATTGAAAATAAGTTTGTTAAGAAAATAAATGTTATTAGGTTTTAGCCTCCAAGTTTATTTTTATATTCTTCTTTATATAATTTTATATAATTGAAAATAAGTTTGTTAAGAAAATAAATGTTATTAGGTTTTGCCTCCAATTTTATTTTTATATTCTTCTTTATATAATTTTATATAATTGAAAATAAGTTTGTTAAGAAAATAAATGTTATTAGGTTTTAGCCTCCAAGTTTATTTTTATATTCTTCTTTATATAATTTTATATAATTGAAAATATGTTTGTTAAGAAAATAAATGTTATTAGGTTTTAGCCTCCAAGTTTATTTTTATATTCTTCTTTATATAATTTTATATAATTGAAAATAAGTTTGTTAAGAAAATAAATGTTATTAGGTTTTAGCCTCCAATTTTATTTTTATATTCTTCTTTATATAATTTTATATAATTGAAAATAAGTTTGTTAAGAAAATAAATGTTATTAGGTTTTAGCCTCCAAGTTTATTTTTATATTCTTCTTTATATAATTTTATAAAATTGAAAATAAGTTTGTTAAGAAAATAAATGTTATTAGGTTTTAGCCTCCAAGTTTATTTTTATATTCTTCTTTATATAATTTTATTTAATTGAAAATAATTTTGTTAAGAAAATAAATATTATTAGGTTTTAGCCTCCAAGTTTATTTTTATATTCTTCTTTATATAATTTTATTTAATTGAAAATAATTTTGTTAAGAAAATAAATATTATTAGGTTTTAGCCTCCAATTTTATTTTTATATTCTTCTTTATATAATTTTATATAATTGAAAATAAGTTTGTTAAGAAAATAAATGTTATTAGGTTTTAGCCTCCAATTTTATTTTTATATTCTTCTTTATATAATTTTATATAATTGAAAATAAGTTTGTTAAGAAAATAAATGTTATTAGGTTTTAGCCTCCAAGTTTATTTTTATATTCTTCTTTATATAATTTTATATAATTGAAAATAAGTTTGTTAAGAAAATAAATGTTATTAGGTTTTAGCCTCCAAGTTTATTTTTATATTCTTCTTTATATAATTTTTTATAATTGAAAATAAGTTTGTTAAGAAAATAAATGTTATTAGGTTTTAGCCTCCAATTTTATTTTTATATTCTTCTTTATATAATTTTATATAATTGAAAATAAGTTTGTTAAGAAAATAAATGTTATTAGGTTTTAGCCTCCAAGTTTATTTTTATATTCTTCTTTATATAATATTATAAAATTGAAAATAAGTTTGTTAAGAAAATAAATGTTATTAGGTTTTAGCCTCCAAGTTTATTTTTATATTCTTCTTTATATAATTTTATAAAATTGAAAATAAGTTTGTTAAGAAAATAAATGTTATTAGGTTTTAGCCTCCAAGTTTATTTTTATATTCTTCTTTATATAATTTTATTTAATTGAAAATAATTTTGTTAAGAAAATAAATATTATTAGGTTTTAGCCTCCAAGTTTATTTTTATATTCTTCTTTATATAATTTTATTTAATTGAAAATAATTTTGTTAAGAAAATAAATATTATTAGGTTTTAGCCTCCAATTTTATTTTTATATTCTTCTTTATATAATTTTATATAATTGAAAATAAGTTTGTTAAGAAAATAAATGTTATTAGGTTTTAGCCTCCAAGTTTATTTTTATATTCTTCTTTATATAATTTTATATAATTTAAAATAAGTTTGTTAAGAAAATAAAGTTATTAGGTTTTAGCCTCCAAGTTTATTTTTATATTCTTCTTTATATAATTTTATATAATTGAAAATAAGTTTGTTAAGAAAATAAAGTTATTAGGTTTTAGCCTCCAAGTTTATTTTTATATTCTTCTTTATATAATTTTATATAATTGAAAATAAGTTTGTTAAGAAAATAAATGTTATTAGGTTTTAGCCTCCAAGTTTATTTTTATATTCTTCTTTATATAATTTTATATAATTGAAAATAAGTTTGTTAAGAAAATAAATGTTATTAGGTTTTAGCCTCCAATTTTATTTTTATATTCTTCTTTATATAATTTTATATAATTGAAAATAAGTTTGTTAAGAAAATAAATGTTATTAGGTTTTAGCCTCCAAGTTTATTTTTATATTCTTCTTTATATAATTTTATATAATTGAAAATAAGTTTGTTAAGAAAATAAATGTTATTAGGTTTTAGCCTCCAAGTTTATTTTTATATTCTTCTTTATATAATTTTTTATAATTGAAAATAAGTTTGTTAAGAAAATAAATGTTATTAGGTTTTAGCCTCCAAGTTTATTTTTATATTCTTCTTTATATAATTTTATATAATTGAAAATAAGTTTGTTAAGAAAATAAATGTTATTAGGTTTTAGCCTCCAATTTTATTTTTATATTCTTCTTTATATAATTTTATATAATTGAAAATAAGTTTGTTAAGAAAATAAATGTTATTAGGTTTTAGCCTCCAAGTTTATTTTTATATTCTTCTTTATATAATTTTATATAATTGAAAATAAGTTTGTTAAGAAAATAAATGTTATTAGGTTTTAGCCTCCAAGTTTATTTTTATATTCTTCTTTATATAATTTTTTATAATTGAAAATAAGTTTGTTAAGAAAATAAATGTTATTAGGTTTTAGCCTCCAATTTTATTTTTATATTCTTCTTTATATAATTTTATATAATTGAAAATAAGTTTGTTAAGAAAATAAATGTTATTAGGTTTTAGCCTCCAAGTTTATTTTTATATTCTTCTTTATATAATATTATAAAATTGAAAATAAGTTTGTTAAGAAAATAAATGTTATTAGGTTTTAGCCTCCAATTTTATTTTTATATTCTTCTTTATATAATTTTATAAAATTGAAAATAAGTTTGTTAAGAAAATAAATGTTATTAGGTTTTAGCCTCCAAGTTTATTTTTATATTCTTCTTTATATAATTTTATTTAATTGAAAATAATTTTGTTAAGAAAATAAATATTATTAGGTTTTAGCCTCCAAGTTTATTTTTATATTCTTCTTTATATAATTTAATTTAATTGAAAATAATTTTGTTAAGAAAATTCATATTATTAGGTTTTAGCCTCCAATTTTATTTTTATATTCTTCTTTATATAATTTTATATAATTGAAAATAAGTTTGTTAAGAAAATAAATGTTATTAGGTTTTAGCCTCCAAGTTTATTTTTATATTCTTCTTTATATAATTTTATATAATTGAAAATAAGTTTGTTAAGAAAATAAAGTTATTAGGTTTTAGCCTCCAAGTTTATTTTTATATTCTTCTTTATATAATTTTATATAATTGAAAATAAGTTTGTTAAGAAAATAAAGTTATTAGGTTTTAGCCTCCAAGTTTATTTTTATATTCTTCTTTATATAATTTTTTATAATTGAAAATAAGTTTGTTAAGAAAATAAATGTTATTAGGTTTTAGCCTCCAAGTTTATTTTTATATTCTTCTTTATATAATTTTATATAATTGAAAATAAGTTTGTTAAGAAAATAAATGTTATTAGGTTTTAGCCTCCAAGTTTATTTTTATATTCTTCTTTATATAATTTTATATAATTGAAAATAAGTTTGTTAAGAAAATAAATGTTATTAGGTTTTAGCCTCCAAGTTTATTTTTATATTCTTCTTTATATAATTTTATATAATTGAAAATATGTTTGTTAAGAAAATAAATGTTATTAGGTTTTAGCCTCCAATTTTATTTTTATATTCTTCTTTATATAATTTTATATAATTGAAAATAAGTTTGTTAAGAAAATAAATGTTATTAGGTTTTAGCCTCCAAGTTTATTTTTATATTCTTCTTTATATAATTTTATATAATTGAAAATATGTTTGTTAAGAAAATAAATGTTATTAGGTTTTAGCCTCCAAGTTTATTTTTATATTCTTCTTTATATAATTTTATATAATTGAAAATAAGTTTGTTAAGAAAATAAATGATATTAGGTTTTAGCCTCCAAGTTTATTTTTATATTCTTCTTTATATAATTTTATGAAATTGAAAATAAGTTTGTTAAGAAAATAAATGTTATTAGGTTTTAGCCTCCAAGTTTATTTTTATATTCTTCTTTATATAATTTTATAAAATTGAAAATAATTTTGTTAAGAAAATAAATATAATTAGGTTTTAGCCTCCAAGTTTATTTTTATATTCTTCTTTATATAATTTTATTTAATTGAAAATAATTTTGTTAAGAAAATAAATATTATTAGGTTTTAGCCTCCAATTTTATTTTTATATTCTTCTTTATATAATTTTATATAATTGAAAATAAGTTTGTTAAGAAAATAAATGTTATTAGGTTTTAGCCTCCAAGTTTATTTTTATATTCTTCTTTATATAATTTTATATAATTGAAAATAAGTTTGTTAAGAAAATAAATGTTATTAGGTTTTAGCCTCCAAGTTTATTTTTATATTCTTCTTTATATAATTTTATATAATTGAAAATAAGGTTGTTAAGAAAATAAAAGTTATTAGGTTTTAGCCTCCAATTTTATTTTTATATTCTTCTTTATATAATTTTATATAATTGAAAATAAGTTTGTTAAGAAAATAAATGTTAATAGGTTTTAGCCTCCAAGTTTATTTTTATATTCTTCTTTATATTATTTTTTATAATTGAAAATAAGTTTGTTAAGAAAATAAATGTTATTAGGTTTTAGCCTCCAAGTTTATTTTTATATTCTTCTTTATATAATTTCTTATAATTGAAAATAAGTTTGTTAAGAAAATAAATGTTATTAGGTTTTAGCCTCCAAGTTTATTTTTATATTCTTCTTTATATAATTTTATATAATTGAAAATAAGTTTGTTAAGAAAATAAATGTTATTAGGTTTTAGCCTCCAAGTTTATTTTTATATTCTTCTTTATATAATTTTATATAATTGAAAATATGTTTGTTAAGAAAATAAATGTTATTAGGTTTTAGCCTCCATGTTTATTTTTATATTCTTCTTTATATAATTTTATATAATTGAAAATAAGTTTGTTAAGAAAATAAATGTTATTAGGTTTTAGCCTCCAATTTTATTTTTATATTCTTCTTTATATAATTTTATATAATTGAAAATAAGTTTGTTAAGAAAATAAATGTTATTAGGTTTTAGCCTCCAAGTTTATTTTTATATTCTTCTTTATATAATTTTATATAATTGAAAATAAGTTTGTTAAGAAAATAAATGATATTAGGTTTTAGCCTCCAATTTTATTTTTATATTCTTCTTTATATAATTTTATATAATTGAAAATAAGTTTGTTAAGAAAATAAATGTTATTAGGTTTTAGCCTCCAAGTTTATTTTTATATTCTTCTTTATATAATTTTATATAATTGAAAATAAGTTTGTTAAGAAAATAAATGTTATTAGGTTTTAGCCTCCAAGTTTATTTTTATATTCTTCTTTATATAATTTTATAAAATTGAAAATAAGTTTGTTAAGAAAATAAATGTTATTAGGTTTTAGCCTCCAAGTTTATTTTTATATTCTTCTTTATATAATTTTATTTAATTGAAAATAAGTTTGTTAAGAAAATAAATGTTATTATATTTTTTTATTCTGGACTTTATTTTCTGAATTTAGCATTTAGATTTAGCCGTCTATAAGTATTTTTTATCTTCTAAATTTCGGCATTGCAACTAAAAGTTATTTTTTTTAGATTTTTCCGTTTATACGAATTTTTTTATTCTGGACTTTATTTTCTGAATTTAGCATTTAGATTTAGCCGTCTATAAGTATTTTTATCTTCTAAATTTTGGCATTGCAACTAAAGTTATTTTTTTAGATTTTTCCGTTTATACGAATTTTTTTATTCTGGACTTTATTTTCTGAATTTAGCATTTAGATTTAGCCGTCTATAAGTATTTTTTATCTTCTAAATTTTGGCATTGCAACTAAAAGTTATTTTTTTAGATTTTTCCGTTTATACGAATTTTTTTTATTCTGCACTTTATTTTCTGAATTTAGCATTTAGATTTAGCCGTCTATAAGTATTTTTTATCTTCTAAATTTTGGCATTGCAACTAAAAGTTATTTTTTTAGATTTTTCCGTTTATACGAATTTTTTTATTCATTTAGACAAGGTCTTGGGACAAGGTCCTGGGACAAACACTTGGGACAAGGTCCTAGGACAAGGTCCTGGGACAAGGTCCTGGGACAAGATCTTGGGACAAGGTCCTGGGACAAGCTCTGGACAAGCTCTTGGGACAAGGTCCTGGGACAAGCTCTTGGGACAAGGTCCTGGGACAAGCTCTTGGGACAAGGTCCTAGGACAAGCTCTTGGGACAAGGTCCTGGGACAAGCTCTTGGGACAAGGTCCTGGGACAAGGTCCTGGGACAAGCTCTTGGGACAAGGTCCTGGGACAAGCTCTTGGGACAAGATCCTGGGACAAGCTCTCGGGACAAGGTCCTGGGACAAGCTCTTGGGACAAGGTCCTGGGACAAGCTCTTGGGACAAGGTCCTGGGACATGGTCCTGGGACAAGCTCTTGGGACAAGGTCCTGGGACAAGCTCTTGGGACAAGGCCTGGGACAAACTCTTGGGACAAGGTCCTAGGACAAGGTCCTGGGACAAACTCTTGGGACAAGGTCCTAGGACAAGGTCCTGGGACAAGGTCCTGGGCAAGGTCCAAGGTCAAGAGCTTGTCCCAGGACCTTGTCCCAAGAGCTTGTCCCAGGACCTTGTCCCAGGACCTTGTCCCAAGAGCTTGTCCCAGGACCTCGTCCCAAGAGCTTGTCCCAGGACCTTGTCCCAAGGGCTTGTCCCAGGATCTTGTCCCAAGAGCTTGTCCCAGGACCTTGTCCCAAGAGCTTGTCCCAGGACCTTGTCCCAAGGGCTTGTCCCAGGACCTTGTCCCAAGAGCTTGTCCCAGGACCTTGTCCCAAGAGCTTGTCCCAGGACCTTGTCCCAAGAGCTTGTCCCAGGACATTGTCCCAAGAGCTTGTCCCAGGACCTTGTCCCAAGAGCTTGTCCCAGGACCTTGTCCCAGGACCTTGTCCCAAGAGCTTGTCCCAGGACCTTGTCCCATGACCTTGTCCCAAGAGCTTGTCCCAGGACCTTGTCCCAAGAGCTTGTCCCAGGACCTTGTCCCAAGAGCTTGTCCCAGGACCTTGTCCCAAGAGCTTGTCCCAGGACCTTGTCCCAAGAGCTTGTCCCAGGACCTTGTCCCAAGAGCTTGTCCCAGGACCTTGTCCCAAGAGCTTGTCCCAGGACCTTGTCCCAAGAGCTTGTCCCAGGACCTTGTCCCAAGAGCTTGTCCCAGGACCTTGTCCCAAGAGCTTGTCCCAGGACCTTGTCCCAAGAGCTTGTCCCAGGACCTTGTCCCAAGAGCTTGTCCCAGGACCTTGTCCCAAGAGCTTGTCCCAGGACCTTGTCCCAAGAGCTTGTCCCAGGACCTTGTCCCAAGAGCTTGTCCCAGGACCTTGTCCCAAGTGCTTGTCCCAAGAGCTTGTCCCAGGACCTTGTCCCAAGAGCTTGTCCCAGGACCTTGTCCCAAGAGCTTGTCCCAGGACCTTGTCCCAAGAGCTTGTCCCAGGACCTTGTCCCAGGACCTTGTCCCAAGAGCTTGTCCCAGGACCTTGTCCCAAGGCTTGTCCCAGGATCTTGTCCCAAGAGCTTGTCCCAGGACCTTGTCCCAAGAGCTTGTCCCAGGACCTTGTCCCAAGAGCTTGTCCCAGGACCTTGTCCCAAGAGCTTGTCCCAGGACCTTGTCCCAAGTGCTTGTCCCAAGAGCTTGTCCCAGGACCTTGTCCCAAGAGCTTGTCCCAGGACCTTGTCCCCAGGACCTTGTCCCAAGAAATTTGTTGAAGGAATTAATAAAAATAGTATCTCAACAAGTGCTACTGGGGAGCATTTAGATACCAAAGAAAAAAAAAGTAAGGAGAAAAAAGGTAATTTCTTAAATGATTTTAATTAAAACAATAAAGTAAATTTCTAATTATATATCTTCCTGGGTCACTAAAAAATGTAAAAATTCAAGTCGGGGTTAACAATAATTAATAGATTTGAGTAAATATCATCCCATATCAGGAATCCCCGAAATTCCAGAAATCGGGAATTTAATTTTTGTTGGTTATTTCCCTGTCCCATATAAAGATTTTTAAAATTTTCTTGACTACTAGGTAGAAGGAGGACTTGCCTAAGTGATACCTTTAATTTTAGATAATTTTAAATACATTTAATTTCTAAATTACATATAAATTTTCCTTTTAATTAGTTAAAGCTGAAGCGAGAAAGACAATTGTTGGACGTTTATACAAATCTATATCAATTTGATTTTATTTAATTTAAAATTATTTGTAAAATTTTTTGTAATAAATATTTGTATATTTCAATTTTTAAAAAAATGTTTTGATTTTAAAATGTTTATTTGGAAAAATAATATTTTTAAATTATTTTATAAACACAAATAATTTTATTTGATTTAATTTTAAAAAATATCTAATTTTCTAGACAATATTATTGATGTATAAATTTATAGTAAAAGCACTTTCCTATAAAAATATTTTCGAAAATAATTTAAAAAATATTTGTTTAAACATCTGTTAATTAATTGGCTTTATAAAGAATTAAATTTTAGTTAATAATTAACACAAACTTAAATACATCTTAAATTAATTAATTTAAAAAAATGAATTGTAAATTTTTCTTAATTTTATTTTCAATTCTTTTAATAATTGCTGGAAGTTTGGCAAAGGTTTTCTTTTAATTTAAAATTAAAAATCCTTTTAATTAATTTAAAGAATAACGACCACCATAAACATCCAAAACACCCAACACACCCTCCACACCCTTCAAAACGTCCACATCCAACACGTAAACATCGTCCAACATTTAAACCTTTTCCATCACTTAAACCAAAGGCTCAAAATGTTGAAAGTGGGGATGATGATGAATAAATAAATTTGGAAAATAAATTAAAAATAAATAATTTTCCAAGTAGATTAGTTGTTAAATTAAATAATAATAAAAATAATTATTTTGCATTAACGATGCTTTGAAAGTCTCGCCCATTATTTAACCAAATTCGATTTGTCATGTTTATGATTTTCCTCTAATTTTATTTTTATATTCTTCTTTATATAATCTTATATAATTGAAAATAAGTTTGTTAAGAAAATAAATGTTATTAGGTTTTAGCCTCCAAGTTTATTTTTATATTCTTCTTTATATAATTTTATATAATTGAAAATAAGTTTGTTAAGAAAATAAATGTTATTAGGTTTTAGCCTCCAAGTTTATTTTTATATTCTTCTTTATATAATTTTATATAATTGAAAATAAGTTTGTTAAGAAAATAAATGTTATTAGGTTTTAGCCTCCAAGTTTATTTTTATATTCTTCTTTATATAATTTTATATAATTGAAAATAAGTTTGTTAAGAAAATAAATGTTATTAGGTTTTAGCCTCCAAGTTTATTTTTATATTCTTCTTTATATAATTTTATATAATTGAAAATAAGTTTGTTAAGAAAATAAATGTTATTAGGTTTTAGCCTCCAAGTTTATTTTTATATTCTTCTTTATATAATTTTATATAATTGAAAATAAGTTTGTTAAGAAAATAAATGTTATTAGGTTTTACCTCCAAGTTTATTTTTATATTCTTCTTTATATAATTTTATATAATTGAAAATAAGTTTGTTAAGAAAATAAATGTTATTAGGTTTTAGCCTCCAAGTTTATTTTTATATTCTTCTTTATATAATTTTATATAATTGAAAATAAGTTTGTTAAGAAAATAAATGTTATTAGGTTTTAGCCTCCAAGTTAATTTTTATATTCTTCTTTATATAATTCTATATAATTGAAAATAAGTTTGTTAAGAAAATAAATGTTATTAGGTTTTAGCCTCCAAGTTTATTTTTATATTCTTCTTTATATAATTTTATATAATTGAAAATAAGTTTGTTAAGAAAATAAATGTTATTAGGTTTTAGCCTCCAATTTTATTTTTATATTCTTCTTTATATAATTTTATATAATTGAAAATATGTTTGTTAAGAAAATAAATGTTATTAGGTTTTAGCCTCCAAGTTTATTTTTATATTCTTCTTTATATAATTTTATATAATTGAAAATAAGTTTGTTAAGAAAATAAATGTTATTAGGTTTTAGCCTCCAAGTTTATTTTTATATTCTTCTTTATATAATTTTATATAATTGAAAATAAGTTTGTTAAGAAAATAAATGTTATTAGGTTTTAGCCTCCAAGTTTATTTTTATATTCTTCTTTATATAATTTTATATAATTGAAAATAAGTTTGTTAAGAAAATAAATGTTATTAGGTTTTAGCCTCCAAGTTTATTTTTATATTCTTCTTTATATAAGTTTATATAATTGAAAATAAGTTTGTTAAGAAAATAAATGTTATTAGGTTTTAGCCTCCAAGTTTATTTTTATATTCTTCTTTATATAATTTTATATAATTGAAAATATGTTTGTTAAGAAAATAAATGTTATTAGGTTTTAGCCTCCAAGTTTATTTTTATATTCTTCTTTATATAATTTTATTTAATTGAAAATAATTTTGTTAAGAAAATAAATATTATTAGGTTTTAGCCTCCAAGTTTATTTTTATATTCTTCTTTATATAATTTTATTTAATTGAAAATAATTTTGTTAAGAAAATAAATATTATTAGGTTTTAGCCTCCAATTTTATTTTTATATTCTTCTTTATATAATTTTATATAATTGAAAATAAGTTTGTTAAGAAAATAAATGTTATTAGGTTTTAGCCTCCAAGTTTATTTTTATATTCTTCTTTATATAATTTTATATAATTGAAAATAAGTTTGTTAAGAAAATAAAGTTATTAGGTTTTAGCCTCCAAGTTTATTTTTATATTCTTCTTTATATAATTTTATATAATTGAAAATAAGTTTGTTAAGAAAATAAAGTTATTAGGTTTTAGCCTCCAAGTTTATTTTTATATTCTTCTTTATATATTTTATATAATTGAAAATAAGTTTGTTAAGAAAATAAATGTTATTAGGTTTTAGCCTCCAAGTTTATTTTTATATTCTTCTTTATATAATTTTATATAATTGAAAATAAGTTTGTTAAGAAAATAAATGTTATTAGGTTTTGCCTCCAATTTTATTTTTATATTCTTCTTTATATAATTTTATATAATTGAAAATAAGTTTGTTAAGAAAATAAATGTTATTAGGTTTTAGCCTCCAAGTTTATTTTTATATTCTTCTTTATATAATTTTATATAATTGAAAATATGTTTGTTAAGAAAATAAATGTTATTAGGTTTTAGCCTCCAAGTTTATTTTTATATTCTTCTTTATATAATTTTATATAATTGAAAATAAGTTTGTTAAGAAAATAAATGTTATTAGGTTTTAGCCTCCAATTTTATTTTTATATTCTTCTTTATATAATTTTATATAATTGAAAATAAGTTTGTTAAGAAAATAAATGTTATTAGGTTTTAGCCTCCAAGTTTATTTTTATATTCTTCTTTATATAATTTTATAAAATTGAAAATAAGTTTGTTAAGAAAATAAATGTTATTAGGTTTTAGCCTCCAAGTTTATTTTTATATTCTTCTTTATATAATTTTATTTAATTGAAAATAATTTTGTTAAGAAAATAAATATTATTAGGTTTTAGCCTCCAAGTTTATTTTTATATTCTTCTTTATATAATTTTATTTAATTGAAAATAATTTTGTTAAGAAAATAAATATTATTAGGTTTTAGCCTCCAATTTTATTTTTATATTCTTCTTTATATAATTTTATATAATTGAAAATAAGTTTGTTAAGAAAATAAATGTTATTAGGTTTTAGCCTCCAATTTTATTTTTATATTCTTCTTTATATAATTTTATATAATTGAAAATAAGTTTGTTAAGAAAATAAATGTTATTAGGTTTTAGCCTCCAAGTTTATTTTTATATTCTTCTTTATATAATTTTATATAATTGAAAATAAGTTTGTTAAGAAAATAAATGTTATTAGGTTTTAGCCTCCAAGTTTATTTTTATATTCTTCTTTATATAATTTTTTATAATTGAAAATAAGTTTGTTAAGAAAATAAATGTTATTAGGTTTTAGCCTCCAATTTTATTTTTATATTCTTCTTTATATAATTTTATATAATTGAAAATAAGTTTGTTAAGAAAATAAATGTTATTAGGTTTTAGCCTCCAAGTTTATTTTTATATTCTTCTTTATATAATATTATAAAATTGAAAATAAGTTTGTTAAGAAAATAAATGTTATTAGGTTTTAGCCTCCAAGTTTATTTTTATATTCTTCTTTATATAATTTTTTATAATTGAAAATAAGTTTGTTAAGAAAATAAATGTTATTAGGTTTTAGCCTCCAAGTTTATTTTTATATTCTTCTTTATATAATTTTTTATAATTGAAAATAAGTTTGTTAAGAAAATAAATGTTATTAGGTTTTAGCCTCCAATTTTATTTTTATATTCTTCTTTATATAATTTTATATAATTGAAAATAAGTTTGTTAAGAAAATAAATGTTATTAGGTTTTAGCCTCCAAGTTTATTTTTATATTCTTCTTTATATAATTTTATATAATTGAAAATAAGTTTGTTAAGAAAATAAATGTTATTAGGTTTTAGCCTCCAAGTTTATTTTTATATTCTTCTTTATATAATTTTTTATAATTGAAAATAAGTTTGTTAAGAAAATAAATGTTATTAGGTTTTAGCCTCCAAGTTTATTTTTATATTCTTCTTTATATAATTTTATATAATTGAAAATAAGTTTGTTAAGAAAATAAATGTTATTAGGTTTTAGCCTCCAAGTTTATTTTTATATTCTTCTTTATATAATTTTTTATAATTGAAAATAAGTTTGTTAAGAAAATAAATGTTATTAGGTTTTAGCCTCCAATTTTATTTTTATATTCTTCTTTATATAATTTTATATAATTGAAAATAAGTTTGTTAAGAAAATAAATGTTATTAGGTTTTAGCCTCCAAGTTTATTTTTATATTCTTCTTTATATAATATTATAAAATTGAAAATAAGTTTGTTAAGAAAATAAATGTTATTAGGTTTTAGCCTCCAAGTTTATTTTTATATTCTTCTTTATATAATTTTATAAAATTGAAAATAAGTTTGTTAAGAAAATAAATGTTATTAGGTTTTAGCCTCCAAGTTTATTTTTATATTCTTCTTTATATAATTTTATTTAATTGAAAATAATTTTGTTAAGAAAATAAATATTATTAGGTTTTAGCCTCCAAGTTTATTTTTATATTCTTCTTTATATAATTTTATTTAATTGAAAATAATTTTGTTAAGAAAATAAATATTATTAGGTTTTAGCCTCCAATTTTATTTTTATATTCTTCTTTATATAATTTTATATAATTGAAAATAAGTTTGTTAAGAAAATAAATGTTATTAGGTTTTAGCCTCCAAGTTTATTTTTATATTCTTCTTTATATAATTTTATATAATTTAAAATAAGTTTGTTAAGAAAATAAAGTTATTAGGTTTTAGCCTCCAAGTTTATTTTTATATTCTTCTTTATATAATTTTATATAATTGAAAATAAGTTTGTTAAGAAAATAAAGTTATTAGGTTTTAGCCTCCAAGTTTATTTTTATATTCTTCTTTATATAATTTTATATAATTGAAAATAAGTTTGTTAAGAAAATAAATGTTATTAGGTTTTAGCCTCCAAGTTTATTTTTATATTCTTCTTTATATAATTTTATATAATTGAAAATAAGTTTGTTAAGAAAATAAATGTTATTAGGTTTTAGCCTCCAATTTTATTTTTATATTCTTCTTTATATAATTTTATATAATTGAAAATAAGTTTGTTAAGAAAATAAATGTTATTAGGTTTTAGCCTCCAAGTTTATTTTTATATTCTTCTTTATATAATTTTATATTATTGAAAATAAGTTTGTTAAGAAAATAAATGTTATTAGGTTTTAGCCTCCAAGTTTATTTTTATATTCTTCTTTATATAATTTTTTATAATTGAAAATAAGTTTGTTAAGAAAATAAATGTTATTAGGTTTTAGCCTCCAATTTTATTTTTATATTCTTCTTTATATAATTTTATATAATTGAAAATAAGTTTGTTAAGAAAATAAATGTTATTAGGTTTTAGCCTCCAAGTTTATTTTTATATTCTTCTTTATATAATATTATAAAATTGAAAATAAGTTTGTTAAGAAAATAAATGTTATTAGGTTTTAGCCTCCAATTTTATTTTTATATTCTTCTTTATATAATTTTATAAAATTGAAAATAAGTTTGTTAAGAAAATAAATGTTATTAGGTTTTAGCCTCCAAGTTTATTTTTATATTCTTCTTTATATAATTTTATTTAATTGAAAATAATTTTGTTAAGAAAATAAATATTATTAGGTTTTAGCCTCCAAGTTTATTTTTATATTCTTCTTTATATAATTTAATTTAATTGAAAATAATTTTGTTAAGAAAATTCATATTATTAGGTTTTAGCATCCAATTTTATTTTTATATTCTTCTTTATATAATTTTATATAATTGAAAATAAGTTTGTTAAGAAAATAAATGTTATTAGGTTTTAGCCTCCAGGTTTATTTTTATATTCTTCTTTATATAATTTTATATAATTGAAAATAAGTTTGTTAAGAAAATAAAGTTATTAGGTTTTAGCCTCCAAGTTTATTTTTATATTCTTCTTTATATAATTTTATATAATTGAAAATAAGTTTGTTAAGAAAATAAAGTTATTAGGTTTTAGCCTCCAAGTTTATTTTTATATTCTTCTTTATATAATTTTATATAATTGAAAATAAGTTTGTTAAGAAAATAAATGTTATTAGGTTATTAGGTTTTAGCCTCCAAGTTTATTTTTATATTCTTCTTTATATAATTTTATATAATTGAAAATAAGTTTGTTAAGAAAATAAATGTTATTAGGTTTTAGCCTCCAATTTTATTTTTATATTCTTCTTTATATAATTTTATATAATTGAAAATAAGTTTGTTAAGAAAATAAATGTTATTAGGTTTTAGCCTCCAAGTTTATTTTTATATTCTTCTTTATATAATTTTATATAATTGAAAATAAGTTTGTTAAGAAAATAAATGTTATTAGGTTTTAGCCTCCAAGTTTATTTTTATATTCTTCTTTATATAATTTTTTATAATTGAAAATAAGTTTGTTAAGAAAATAAATGTTATTAGGTTTTAGCCTCCAAGTTTATTTTTATATTCTTCTTTATATAATTTTATATAATTGAAAATAAGTTTGTTAAGAAAATAAATGTTATTAGGTTTTAGCCTCCAAGTTTATTTTTATATTCTTCTTTATATAATTTTATATAATTGAAAATAAGTTTGTTAAGAAAATAAATGTTATTAGGTTTTAGCCTCCAAGTTTATTTTTATATTCTTCTTTATATAATTTTATATAATTGAAAATATGTTTGTTAAGAAAAAAATGTTATTAGGTTTTAGCCTCCAATTTTATTTTTATATTCTTCTTTATATAATTTTATATAATTGAAAATAAGTTTGTTAAGAAAATAAATGTTATTAGGTTTTAGCCTCCAAGTTTATTTTTATATTCTTCTTTATATAATTTTATATAATTGAAAATATGTTTGTTAAGAAAATAAATGTTATTAGGTTTTAGCCTCCAAGTTTATTTTTATATTCTTCTTTATATAATTTTATATAATTGAAAATAAGTTTGTTAAGAAAATAAATGATATTAGGTTTTAGCCTCCAAGTTTATTTTTATATTCTTCTTTATATAATTTTATGAAATTGAAAATAAGTTTGTTAAGAAAATAAATGTTATTAGGTTTTAGCCTCCAAGTTTATTTTTATATTCTTCTTTATATAATTTTATAAAATTGAAAATAATTTTGTTAAGAAAATAAATATAATTAGGTTTTAGCCTCCAAGTTTATTTTTATATTCTTCTTTATATAATTTTATTTAATTGAAAATAATTTTGTTAAGAAAATAAATATTATTAGGTTTTAGCCTCCAATTTTATTTTTATATTCTTCTTTATATAATTTTATATAATTGAAAATAAGTTTGTTAAGAAAATAAATGTTATTAGGTTTTAGCCTCCAAGTTTATTTTTATATTCTTCTTTATATAATTTTATATAATTGAAAATAAGTTTGTTAAGAAAATAAATGTTATTAGGTTTTAGCCTCCAATTTTATTTTTATATTCTTCTTTATATAATTTTATATAATTGAAAATAAGTTTGTTAAGAAAATAAATGTTATTAGGTTTTAGCCTCCATGTTTATTTTTATATTCTTCTTTATATAATTTTATATAATTGAAAATAAGTTTGTTAAGAAAATAAATGTTATTAGGTTTTAGCCTCCAATTTTATTTTTATATTCTTCTTTATATAATTTTATATAATTGAAAATAAGTTTGTTAAGAAAATAAATGTTATTAGGTTTTAGCCTCCAAGTTTATTTTTATATTCTTCTTTATATAATATTATAAAATTGAAAATAAGTTTGTTAAGAAAATAAATGTTATTAGGTTTTAGCCTCCAATTTTATTTTTATATTCTTCTTTATATAATTTTATAAAATTGAAAATAAGTTTGTTAAGAAAATAAATGTTATTAGGTTTTAGCCTCCAAGTTTATTTTTATATTCTTCTTTATATAATTTTATTTAATTGAAAATAATTTTGTTAAGAAAATAAATATTATTAGGTTTTAGCCTCCAAGTTTATTTTTATATTCTTCTTTATATAATTTAATTTAATTGAAAATAATTTTGTTAAGAAAATTCATATTATTAGGTTTTAGCATCCAATTTTATTTTTATATTCTTCTTTATATAATTTTATATAATTGAAAATAAGTTTGTTAAGAAACTAAATGTTATTAGGTTTTAGCCTCCAGGTTTATTTTTATATTCTTCTTTATATAATTTTATATAATTGAAAATAAGTTTGTTAAGAAAATAAAGTTATTAGGTTTTAGCCTCCAAGTTTATTTTTATATTCTTCTTTATATAATTTTATATAATTGAAAATAAGTTTGTTAAGAAAATAAAGTTATTAGGTTTTAGCCTCCAAGTTTATTTTTATATTCTTCTTTATATAATTTTATATAATTGAAAATAAGTTTGTTAAGAAAATAAATGTTATTAGGTTATTAGGTTTTAGCCTCCAAGTTTATTTTTATATTCTTCTTTATATAATTTTATATAATTGAAAATAAGTTTGTTAAGAAAATAAATGTTATTAGGTTTTAGCCTCCAATTTTATTTTTATATTCTTCTTTATATAATTTTATATAATTGAAAATAAGTTTGTTAAGAAAATAAATGTTATTAGGTTTTAGCCTCCAAGTTTATTTTTATATTCTTCTTTATATAATTTTATATAATTGAAAATAAGTTTGTTAAGAAAATAAATGTTATTAGGTTTTAGCCTCCAAGTTTATTTTTATATTCTTCTTTATATAATTTTTTATAATTGAAAATAAGTTTGTTAAGAAAATAAATGTTATTAGGTTTTAGCCTCCAAGTTTATTTTTATATTCTTCTTTATATAATTTTATATAATTGAAAATAAGTTTGTTAAGAAAATAAATGTTATTAGGTTTTAGCCTCCAAGTTTATTTTTATATTCTTCTTTATATAATTTTATATAATTGAAAATAAGTTTGTTAAGAAAATAAATGTTATTAGGTTTTAGCCTCCAAGTTTATTTTTATATTCTTCTTTATATAATTTTATATAATTGAAAATATGTTTGTTAAGAAAATAAATGTTATTAGGTTTTAGCCTCCAATTTTATTTTTATATTCTTCTTTATATAATTTTATATAATTGAAAATAAGTTTGTTAAGAAAATAAATGTTATTAGGTTTTAGCCTCCAAGTTTATTTTTATATTCTTCTTTATATAATTTTATATAATTGAAAATATGTTTGTTAAGAAAATAAATGTTATTAGGTTTTAGCCTCCAAGTTTATTTTTATATTCTTCTTTATATAATTTTATATAATTGAAAATAAGTTTGTTAAGAAAATAAATGATATTAGGTTTTAGCCTCCAAGTTTATTTTTATATTCTTCTTTATATAATTTTATGAAATTGAAAATAAGTTTGTTAAGAAAATAAATGTTATTAGGTTTTAGCCTCCAAGTTTATTTTTATATTCTTCTTTATATAATTTTATAAAATTGAAAATAATTTTGTTAAGAAAATAAATATAATTAGGTTTTAGCCTCCAAGTTTATTTTTATATTCTTCTTTATATAATTTTATTTAATTGAAAATAATTTTGTTAAGAAAATAAATATTATTAGGTTTTAGCCTCCAATTTTATTTTTATATTCTTCTTTATATAATTTTATATAATTGAAAATAAGTTTGTTAAGAAAATAAATGTTATTAGGTTTTAGCCTCCAAGTTTATTTTTATATTCTTCTTTATATAATTTTATATAATTGAAAATAAGTTTGTTAAGAAAATAAATGTTATTAGGTTTTAGCCTCCAAGTTTATTTTTATATTCTTCTTTATATAATTTTATATAATTGAAAATATGTTTGTTAAGAAAATAAATGTTATTAGGTTTTAGCCTCCATGTTTATTTTTATATTCTTCTTTATATAATTTTATATAATTGAAAATAAGTTTGTTAAGAAAATAAATGTTATTAGGTTTTAGCCTCCAATTTTATTTTTATATTCTTCTTTATATAATTTTATATAATTGAAAATAAGTTTGTTAAGAAAATAAATGTTATTAGGTTTTAGCCTCCAAGTTTATTTTTATATTCTTCTTTATATAATTTTATATAATTGAAAATAAGTTTGTTAAGAAAATAAATGATATTAGGTTTTAGCCTCCAATTTTATTTTTATATTCTTCTTTATATAATTTTATATAATTGAAAATAAGTTTGTTAAGAAAATAAATGTTATTAGGTTTTAGCCTCCAAGTTTATTTTTATATTCTTCTTTATATAATTTTATATAATTGAAAATAAGTTTGTTAAGAAAATAAATGTTATTAGGTTTTAGCCTCCAAGTTTATTTTTATATTCTTCTTTATATAATTTTATAAAATTGAAAATAAGTTTGTTAAGAAAATAAATGTTATTAGGTTTTAGCCTCCAAGTTTATTTTTATATTCTTCTTTATATAATTTTATTTAATTGAAAATAAGTTTGTTAAGAAAATAAATGTTATTATATTTT
This sequence comes from Meloidogyne enterolobii, assembly GCA_963681835.1. Taxonomy (NCBI): domain Eukaryota; kingdom Metazoa; phylum Nematoda; class Chromadorea; order Rhabditida; family Meloidogynidae; genus Meloidogyne; species Meloidogyne enterolobii. The sequence continues at coordinate 170,811 of CAVMJV010000193.1, forward strand.
TTTATTCTGGACTTTATTTTCTGAATTTAGCATTTAGATTTAGCCGTCTATAAGTATTTTTTATCTTCTAAATTTCGGCATTGCAACTAAAAGTTATTTTTTTTAGATTTTTCCGTTTATACGAATTTTTTTATTCTGGACTTTATTTTCTGAATTTAGCATTTAGATTTAGCCGTCTATAAGTATTTTTATCTTCTAAATTTTGGCATTGCAACTAAAAGTTATTTTTTTAGATTTTTCCGTTTATACGAATTTTTTTATTCTGGACTTTATTTTCTGAATTTAGCATTTAGATTTAGCCGTCTACACTCTGTAACAAAATGATAGGACCCCCTAGTTTTTTTTCAATATCCTACCAAATATTACACGGATTTGTTTCAAATTTTGGTAGAATATAGGTAAGGATATTATGTATCAATAATGAAAAGAAAAAGTTGAATTCAATTTTTAAAAAAAATTTTATAATAATAAATATGATTTTAGATTGTAACAAAATGATAGGACCCCCTGTATTTTCGACCTTCGGGGTGATCTGAAAAATCTACAAAAATCCCTGTAAACATATCTATTGATATCTATAGTAAATACAAAAGAAACGAAGTTCCAATATAATTCCTTCATTGAGATATGAAAACCCGAAAATCAACGGAAAACAGGGGGTAGACGTCTTTAAAAATTATTTTCGACCCCTTACAGGTGAGATAAAAATTTTATTTTAGGCTTATTTGAAAGCCCTTAAAATTTGCTACAATATAGCATTAATTTCATTTTCTGAAAAAAATTCGCCTTGAAGACATAATGTGATTAACTTTCAGGTCATAAAAATCACTCAAACGCCGCCCAAAAAGTGATGAAAATAATACTTACAAACTAAACTGATTATTTCTCAAAGAATAATTTTTTCTGGATAATGAGATGGAAACTATCTTGTAGCAAATTTCAAGTGCTTTCAAATAAGCCTAAAATAAAATTTTTATCTCACCTGTAAGGGGTCGAAAATAATTTTTAAAGACGTCTACCCCCTGTTTTCCGTTGATTTTTGGTTTTCATATCTCAATGAAGGAATTATATTGGAACTTCGTTTCTTTTGTATTTACTATAGATATCAATAGATATATTTACAGGGATTTTTGTAGATTTTTCAGACCACCCCGAAGGTCGAAAATACAGGGGTCCTATCATTTTGTTACACTCCAAAATCATATTTATTATTATAAAATTTTTTTTTAAAAATTGAATTCAACTTTTTTCTTTTCATTATTGATACATAATATCCTTACCTATATTCTACCAAAATTTGAAACAAATCCGTGTAATATTTGGTAGGATATTGAAAAAAAACTAGGGGGTCCTATCATTTTGTTACAGAGTGTATAAGTATTTTTTATCTTCTAAATTTTGGCATTGCAACTAAAAGTTATTTTTTTAGATTTTTCCGTTTATACGAATTTTTTTTATTCTGCACTTTATTTTCTGAATTTAGCATTTAGATTTAGCCGTCTATAAGTATTTTTTATCTTCTAAATTTTGGCATTGCAACTAAAAGTTATTTTTTTAGATTTTTCCGTTTATACGAATTTTTTTATTCATTTAGACAAGGTCTTGGGACAAGGTCCTGGGACAAACACTTGGGACAAGGTCCTAGGACAAGGTCCTGGGACAAGGTCCTGGGACAAGATCTTGGGACAAGGTCCTGGGACAAGGTCCTGGGACAAGGTCCTAGGACAAGATCTTGGGACAAGGTCCTGGGACAAGCTCTGGACAAGCTCTTGGGACAAGGTCCTGGGACAATCTCTTGGGACAAGGTCCTGGGACAAGCTCTTGGGACAAGGTCCTAGGACAAGCTCTTGGGACAAGGTCCTGGGACAAGCTCTTGGGACAAGGTCCTGGGACAAGGTCCTGGGACAAGCTCTTGGGACAAGGTCCTGGGACAAGCTCTTGGGACAAGATCCTGGGACAAGCTCTTGGGACAAGGTCCTGGGACAAGCTCTTGGGACAAGGTCCTGGGACAAGCTCTTGGGACAAGGTCCTGGGACATGGTCCTGGGACAAGCTCTTGGGACAAGGTCCTGGGACAAGCTCTTGGGACAAGGTCCTGGGACAAACTCTTGGGACAAGGTCCTAGGACAAGGTCCTGGGACAAGGTCCTGGGCAAGGTCCAAGGTCAAGAGCTTGTCCCAGGACCTTGTCCCAAGAGCTTGTCCCAGGACCTTGTCCCAGGACCTTGTCCCAAGAGCTTGTCCCAGGACCTCGTCCCAAGAGCTTGTCCCAGGACCTTGTCCCAAGGGCTTGTCCCAGGATCTTGTCCCAAGAGCTTGTCCCAGGACCTTGTCCCAAGGGCTTGTCCCAGGACCTTGTCCCAAGAGCTTGTCCCAGGACCTTGTCCCAAGAGCTTGTCCCAGGACCTTGTCCCAAGAGCTTGTCCCAGGACCTTGTCCCAAGAGCTTGTCCCAGGACATTGTCCCAAGAGCTTGTCCCAGGACCTTGTCCCAAGAGCTTGTCCCAGGACCTTGTCCCAGGACCTTGTCCCAAGAGCTTGTCCCAGGACCTTGTCCCATGACCTTGTCCCAAGAGTTTGTCCCAGGACCTTGTCCCAAGAGCTTGTCCCAGGACCTTGTCCCAAGAGCTTGTCCCAGGACCTTGTCCCAAGAGCTTGTCCCAGGACCTTGTCCCAAGAGCTTGTCCCAGGACCTTGTCCCAAGAGCTTGTCCCAGGACCTTGTCCCAAGAGCTTGTCCCAGGACCTTGTCCCAAGAGCTTGTCCCAGGACCTTGTCCCAAGAGCTTGTCCCAGGACCTTGTCCCAAGAGCTTGTCCCAGGACCTTGTCCCAAGAGCTTGTCCCAGGACCTTGTCCCAAGAGCTTGTCCCAGGACCTTGTCCCAAGTGCTTGTCCCAAGAGCTTGTCCCAGGACCTTGTCCCAAGAGCTTGTCCCAGGACCTTGTCCCAAGAGCTTGTCCCAGGACCTTGTCCCAAGAGCTTGTCCCAGGACCTTGTCCCAGGACCTTGTCCCAAGAGCTTGTCCCAGGACCTTGTCCCAAGGCTTGTCCCAGGATCTTGTCCCAAGAGCTTGTCCCAGGACCTTGTCCCAAGAGCTTGTCCCAGGACCTTGTCCCAAGAGCTTGTCCCAGGACCTTGTCCCAGGACCTTGTCCCAGGACCTTGTCCCAAGTGCTTGTCCCAAGAGCTTGTCCCAGGACCTTGTCCCAAGAGCTTGTCCCAGGACCTTGTCCCAAGAGCTTGTCCCAGGACCTTGTCCCAAGAGCTTGTCCCAGGACCTTGTCCCAAGAGCTTGTCCCAGGACCTTGTCCCAAGAGCTTGTCCCAGGACCTTGTCCCAAGAGCTTGTCCCAGGACCTTGTCCCAAGAGCTTGTCCCAGGACCTTGTCCCAAGAGCTTGTCCCAGGACCTTGTCCCAAGAGCTTGTCCCAGGACCTTGTCCCAAGAGCTTGTCCCAGGACCTTGTCCCAAGAGCTTGTCCCAGGACCTTGTCCCAAGAGCTTGTCCCAGGACCTTGTCCCAAGAGCTTGTCCCAGGACCTTGTCCCAAGAGCTTGTCCCAGGACCATGTCCCAAGAGCTTGTCCCAGGACCTTGTCCCAAGAGCTTGTCCCAGGACCTTGTCCCAAGAGCTTGTCCCAGGACATTGTCCCAGGACCTTGTCCCAAGAGCTTGTCCCAGGACCTTGTCCCAGGACCTTGTCCCAAGAGCTTTTTATAAAATTGAAAATAAGTTTGTTAAGAAAATAAATGTTATTAGGTTTTAGCCTCCAAGTTTATTTTTATATTCTTCTTTATATTATTTTTTATAATTGAAAATAAGTTTGTTAAGAAAATAAATGTTTTAGCCTCCAAGTTTATTTTTATATTCTTCTTTATATAATTTCTTATAATTGAAAATAAGTTTGTTAAGAAAATAAATGTTATTAGGTTTTAGCCTCCAAGTTTATTTTTATATTCTTCTTTATATAATTTTATATAATTGAAAATAAGTTTGTTAAGAAAATAAATGTTATTAGGTTTTAGCCTCCAAGTTTATTTTTATATTCTTCTTTATATAATTTTATATAATTGAAAATATGTTTGTTAAGAAAATAAATGTTATTAGGTTTTAGCCTCCATGTTTATTTTTATATTCTTCTTTATATAATTTTATATAATTGAAAATAAGTTTGTTAAGAAAATAAATGTTATTAGGTTTTAGCCTCCAATTTTATTTTTATATTCTTCTTTATATAATTTTATATAATTGAAAATAAGTTTGTTAAGAAAATAAATGTTATTAGGTTTTAGCCTCCAAGTTTATTTTTATATTCTTCTTTATATAATTTTATATAATTGAAAATAAGTTTGTTAAGAAAATAAATGATATTAGGTTTTAGCCTCCAAGTTTATTTTTATATTCTTCTTTATATAATTTTATATAATTGAAAATAAGTTTGTTAAGAAAATAAATGTTATTAGGTTTTAGCCTCCAAGTTTATTTTTATATTCTTCTTTATATAATTTTATAAAATTGAAAATAAGTTTGTTAAGAAAATAAATGTTATTAGGTTTTAGCCTCCAAGTTTATTTTTATATTCTTCTTTATATAATTTAATTTAATTGAAAATAAGTTTGTTAAGAAAATAAATGTTATTAGGTTTTAGCCTCCAATTTTATTTTTATATTCTTCTTTATATAATTTTATATAATTGAAAATAAGTTTGTTAAGAAAATAAATGTTATTATATTTTTTTATTCTGGACTTTATTTTCTGAATTTAGCATTTAGATTTAGCCGTCTATAAGTATTTTTTATCTTCTAAATTTCGGCATTGCAACTAAAAGTTATTTTTTTAGATTTTTCCGTTTATACGAATTTTTTTATTCTGGACTTTATTTTCTGAATTTAGCATTTAGATTTAGCCGTCTATAAGTATTTTTATCTTCTAAATTTTGGCATTGCAACTAAAAGTTATTTTTTTAGATTTTTCCGTTTATACGAATTTTTTTATTCTGGACTTTATTTTCTGAATTTAGCATTTAGATTTAGCCGTCTATAAGTATTTTTTATCTTCTAAATTTTGGCATTGCAACTAAAAGTTATTTTTTTAGATTTTTCCGTTTATACGAATTTTTTTTATTCTGCACTTTATTTTCTGAATTTAGCATTTAGATTTAGCCGTCTATAAGTATTTTTTATCTTCTAAATTTTGGCATTGCAACTAAAAGTTATTTTTTTAGATTTTTCCGTTTATACGAATTTTTTTATTCATTTAGACAAGGTCTTGGGACAAGGTCCTGGGACAAACACTTGGGACAAGGTCCTAGGACAAGGTCCTGGGACAAGGTCCTGGGACAAGGTCCTAGGACAAGATCTTGGGACAAGGTCCTGGGACAAGCTCTGGACAAGCTCTTGGGACAAGGTCCTGGGACAAGCTCTTGGGACAAGGTCCTGGGACAAGCTCTTGGGACAAGGTCCTAGGACAAGCTCTTGGGACAAGGTCCTGGGACAAGCTCTTGGGACAAGGTCCTGGGACAAGGTCCTGGGACAAGCTCTTGGGACAAGGTCCTGGGACAAGCTCTTGGGACAAGATCCTGGGACAAGCTCTCGGGACAAGGTCCTGGGACAAGCTCTTGGGACAAGGTCCTGGGACAAGCTCTTGGGACAAGGTCCTGGGACATGGTCCTGGGACAAGCTCTTGGGACAAGGTCCTGGGACAAACTCTTGGGACAAGGCCTGGGACAAACTCTTGGGACAAGGTCCTAGGACAAGGTCCTGGGACAAGGTCCTGGGCAATGTCCAAGGTCAAGAGCTTGTCCCAGGACCTTGTCCCAAGAGCTTGTCCCAGGACCTTGTCCCAGGACCTTGTCCCAAGAGCTTGTCCCAGGACCTCGTCCCAAGAGCTTGTCCCAGGACCTTGTCCCAAGGGCTTGTCCCAGGATCTTGTCCCGAGAGCTTGTCCCAGGATCTTGTCCCAAGAGCTTGTCCCAGGACCTTGTCCCAAGAGTATTTTTTATCTTCTAAATTTCGGCATTGCAACTAAAAGTTATTTTTTTAGATTTTTCCGTTTATACGAATTTTTTTATTCTGGACTTTATTTTCTGAATTTAGCATTTAGATTTAGCCGTCTATAAGTATTTTTATCTTCTAAATTTTGGCATTGCAACTAAAAGTTATTTTTTTAGATTTTTCCGTTTATACGAATTTTTTTATTCTGGACTTTATTTTCTGAATTTAGCATTTAGATTTAGCCGTCTATAAGTATTTTTTATCTTCTAAATTTTGGCATTGCAACTAAAAGTTATTTTTTTAGATTTTTCCGTTTATACGAATTTTTTTTATTCTGCACTTTATTTTCTGAATTTAGCATTTAGATTTAGCCGTCTATAAGTATTTTTTATCTTCTAAATTTTGGCATTGCAACTAAAAGTTATTTTTTTAGATTTTTCCGTTTATACGAATTTTTTTATTCATTTAGACAAGGTCTTGGGACAAGGTCCTGGGACAAACACTTGGGACAAGGTCCTAGGACAAGGTCCTGGGACAAGGTCCTGGGACAAGATCTTGGGACAAGGTCCTGGGACAAGGTCCTGGGACAAGGTCCTAGGACAAGATCTTGGGACAAGGTCCTGGGACAAGCTCTGGACAAGCTCTTGGGACAAGGTCCTGGGACAAGCTCTTGGGACAAGGTCCTGGGACAAGCTCTTGGGACAAGGTCCTAGGACAAGCTCTTGGGACAAGGTCCTGGGACAAGCTCTTGGGACAAGGTCCTGGGACAAGGTCCTGGGACAAGCTCTTGGGACAAGGTCCTGGGACAAGCTCTTGGGACAAGATCCTGGGACAAGCTCTTGGGACAAGGTCCTGGGACAAGCTCTTGGGACAAGGTCCTGGGACAAGCTCTTGGGACAAGGTCCTGGGACATGGTCCTGGGACAAGCTCTTGGGACAAGGTCCTGGGACAAGCTCTTGGGACAAGGTCCTGGGACAAACTCTTGGGACAAGGTCCTGGGACAAGGTCCTGGGCAAGGTCCAAGGTCAAGAGCTTGTCCCAGGACCTTGTCCCAAGAGCTTGTCCCAGGACCTTGTCCCAGGACCTTGTCCCAAGAGCTTGTCCCAGGACCTCGTCCCAAGAGCTTGTCCCAGGACCTTGTCCCAAGGGCTTGTCCCAGGATCTTGTCCCAAGAGCTTGTCCCAAGACCTTGTCCCAAGAGCTTGTCCCAGGACCTTGTCCCAGGACCTTGTCCCAAGAGCTTGTCCCAGGACCTTGTCCCAAAAGCTTGTCCTAGGACCTTGTCCCAAGATCTTGTCCCAGGACCTTGTCCCAAGAGCTGTCCCAGGACCTTGTCCCAAGAGCTTGTCCCAGGACCTTGTCCCAATAGCTTGTCCCAGGACCTTGTCCCAAGAGCTTGTCCCAAGAGCTTGTCCCAGGACCTTGTCCGAAGAGCTTGTCCCAGGACCTTGTCCCAAGAGCTTGTCCCAGGACCTTGTCCCAAGAGCTTGTACCAGGACCTTGTCCCAGGACCTTGTCCCAAGAGCTTGTCCCAGGACCTTGTCCCAAGAGCTTGTCCCAGGACCTTGTCCCAAGAGCTTGTCCCAAGAGCTTGTCCCAGGACCTTGTCCCAAGAGCTTGTCCCAGGACCTTGTCCCAAGAGCTTGTCCCAGGACCTTGTCCCAAGAGCTTGTCCCAAGAGCTTGTCCCAAGAGCTTGTCCCAGGACCTTGTCCCAAGAGCTTGTCCCAGGACCTTGTCCCAAGATCTTGTCCCAGGACCTTGTCCCAGGACCTTGACCCAAGAGCTTGTCCCAAAACCTTGTCCCAAGAGCATGTCCCAGGACCTTGTCCCAAGAGCTTGTCCCAGGACCTTGTCCCAGGACCTTGTCCCAAGAGCTTGTCCCAGGACCTTGTCCCAGGACCTTGTCCCAAGTGCTTGTCCCAAGAGCTTGTCCCAGGACCTTGTCCCAAGAGCTTGTCCCAAGAGCTTGTCCCAGGACCTTGTCCCAAGAGCTTGTCCCAGGACCTTGTCCCAAGAGCTTGTCCCAGGACCTTGTCCCAAGAGCTTGTCCCAGGACCTTGTCCCAAGAGCTTGTCCCAGGACCTTGTCCCAAGAGCTTGTCCCAGGACCTTGTCCCAAGAGCTTGTCCCAGGACCTTGTCCCAAGAGCTTGTCCCAGGACATTGTCCCAAGAGCTTGTCCCAGGACCTTGTCCCAAGAGCTTGTCCCAGGACCTTGTCCCAGGACCTTGTCCCAAGAGCTTGTCCCAGGACCTTGTCCCATGACCTTGTCCCAAGAGCTTGTCCCAGGACCTTGTCCCAAGAGCTTGTCCCAGGACATTGTCCCAAGAGCTTGTCCCAGGACCTTGTCCCAAGAGCTTGTCCCAGGACATTGTCCCAAGAGCTTGTCCCAGGACCTTGTCCCAAGAGCTTGTCCCAGGACCTTGTCCCAAGGCTTGTCCCAGGACCTTGTCCCAAGAGCTTGTCCCAGGACCTTGTCCCAAGAGCTTGTCCCAGGACCTTGTCCCAAGAGCTTGTCCCAGGACCTTGTCCCAAGAGCTTGTCCCAGGACCTTGTCCCAAGTGCTTGTCCCAAGAGCTTGTCCCAGGACCTTGTCCCAAGAGCTTGTCCCAGGACCTTGTCCCAAGAGCTTGTCCCAGGACCTTGTCCCAAGAGCTTGTCCCAGGACCTTGTCCCAAGAGCTTGTCCCAGGACCTTGTCCCAAGAGCTTGTCCCAGGAGCTTGTCCCAGGACCTTGTCCCAGGACCTTGTCCCAAGTGCTTGTCCCAAGAGCTTGTCCCAGGACCTTGTCCCAAGAGCTTGTCCCAGGACCTTGTCCCAAGAGCTTGTCCCAGGACCTTGTCCCAAGAGCTTGTCCCAGGACCTTGTCCCAAGAGCTTGTCCCAGGACCTTGTCCCAAGAGCTTGTCCCAGGACCTTGTCCCAAGAGCTTGTCCCAGGACCTTGTCCCAAGAGCTTGTCCCAGGACCTTGTCCCAAGAGCTTGTCCCAGGACCTTGTCCCAAGTGCTTGTCCCAAGAGCTTGTCCCAGGACCTTGTCCCAAGAGCTTGTCCCAGGACCTTGTCCCAAGAGCTTGTCCCAGGACCTTGTCCCAAGAGCTTGTCCCAGGACCTTGTCCCAAGAGCTTGTCCCAGGACCTTGTCCCAGGACCTTGTCCCAAGAGCTTGTCCCAGGACCTTGTCCCAAGGCTTGTCCCAGGACCTTGTCCCAAGAGCTTGTCCCAGGACCTTGTCCCAAGAGCTTGTCCCAGGACCTTGTCCCAAGAGCTTGTCCCAGGACCTTGTCCCAAGAGCTTGTCCCAGGACCTTGTCCCAAGTGCTTGTCCCAAGAGCTTATCCCAGGACCTTGTCCCAAGAGCTTGTCCCAGGACCTTGTCCCAAGAGCTTGTCCCAGGACCTTGTCCCAAGAGCTTGTCCCAGGACCTTGTCCCAAGAGCTTGTCCCAGGACCTTGTCCCAAGAGCTTGTCCCAGGACCTTGTCCCAAGAGCTTGTCCCAGGACCTTGTCCCAAGAGCTTGTCCCAGGACCTTGTCCCAAGAGCTTGTCCCAGGACCTTGTCCCAAGAGCTTGTCCCAGGACCTTGTCCCAAGAGCTTGTCCCAGGACCTTGTCCCAAGAGCTTGTCCCAGGACCTTGTCCCTAGAGCTTGTCCCAGGACCATGTCCCAAGAGCTTGTCCCAGGACCTTGTCCCAAAAGCTTGTCCCAGGACCTTGTCCCAAGAGCTTGTCCCAGGACCTTGTCCCAAGAGCTTGTCCCAGGACATTGTCCCAAGAGCTTGTCCCAGGACCTTGTCCCAAGAGCTTGTCCCAGGACCTTGTCCCAGGACCTTGTCCCAAAAGCTTGTCCCAGGACCTTGTCCCATGACCTTGTCCCAAGAGCTTGTCCCAGGACCTTGTCCCAAGAGCTTGTCCCAGGACCTTGTCCCAGGACCTTGTCCCAGGACCTTGTCCCAGGACCTTGTCCCAAGAGCTTGTCCCAGGACCTTGTCCCAAGAGCTTGTCCCAGGACCTTGTCCCAAGAGCTTGTCCCAGGACCTTGTCCCAGGCCTTGTCCCAAGAGCTTGTCCCAGGACCTTGTCCCAAGAGCTTGTCCCAGGACCTTGTCCCAAGGCTTGTCCCAGGACCTTGTCCCAAGAGCTTGTCCCAGGACCTTGTCCCAAGAGCTTGTCCCAGGACCTTGTCCCAAGGCTTGTCCCAGGACCTTGTCCCAAGAGCTTGTCCCAGGACCTTGTCCCAAGAGCTTGTCCCAGGACCTTGTCCCAGGACCTTGTCCCAAGAGCTTGTCCCAGGACCTTGTCCCAAGAGCTTATTTTTATATTCTTCTTTATATAATTTCTTATAATTGAAAATAAGTTTGTTAAGAAAATAAATGTTATTAGGTTTTAGCCTCCAAGTTTATTTTTATATTCTTCTTTATATAATTTTATATAATTGAAAATAAGTTTGTTAAGAAAATAAATGTTATTAGGTTTTAGCCTCCAAGTTTATTTTTATATTCTTCTTTATATAATTTTATATAATTGAAAATATGTTTGTTAAGAAAATAAATGTTATTAGGTTTTAGCCTCCATGTTTATTTTTATATTCTTCTTTATATAATTTTATATAATTGAAAATAAGTTTGTTAAGAAAATAAATGTTATTAGGTTTTAGCATTCAATTTTATTTTTATTCTTCTTTATATAAATTTATATAATTGAAAACAAACATATTTAATTGAAAATATGTTTGTTAAGAAAATAAATGTTATTAGGTTTTAGCCTCCATGTTTATTTTTATATTCTTCTTAAGAAAATAAATGTTATTAGGTTTTAGCCTCCAAGTTTATTTTTATAATCTTCTTTATATAATTTTATATAATTGAAAATAAGTTTGTTAAGAAAATAAATGTTATTAGGTTTTAGCCTCCAAGTTTATTTTTATATTCTTCTTTATATAATTTTATATAATTGAAAATATGTTTGTTAAGAAAATAAATGTTATTAGGTTTTAGCCTCCATGTTTATTTTTATATTCTTCTTTATATAATTTTATATAATTGAAAATAAGTTTGTTAAGAAAATAAATGTTATTAGGTTTTAGCCTCCAATTTTTTTTTATATTCTTCTTTATATAATTTTATATAATTGAAAATAAGTTTGTTAAGAAAATAAATGTTATTAAGTTTTAGCCTCCAAGTTTATTTTTATATTCTTCTTTATATAATTTTATATAATTGAAAATAAGTTTGTTAAGAAAATAAATGATATTAGGTTTTAGCCTCCAATTTTATTTTTATATTCTTCTTTATATAATTTTATATAATTGAAAATAAGTTTGTTAAGAAAATAAATGTTATTAGGTTTTAGCCTCCAAGTTTATTTTTATATTCTTCTTTATATAATTTTATATAATTGAAAATAAGTTTGTTAAGAAAATAAATGTTATTAGGTTTTAGCCTCCAAGTTTATTTTTATATTCTTCTTTATATAATTTTATAAAATTGAAAATAAGTTTGTTAAGAAAATAAATGTTATTAGGTTTTAGCCTCCAAGTTTATTTTTATATTCTTCTTTATATAATTTTATTTAATTGAAAATAAGTTTGTTAAGAAAATAAATGTTATTATATTTTTTTATTCTGGACTTTATTTTCTGAATTTATCATTTAGATTTAGCCGTCTATAAGTATTTTTTATCTTCTAAATTTCGGCATTGCAACTAAAAGTTATTTTTTTAGATTTTTCCGTTTATACGAATTTTTTTATTCTGGACTTTATTTTCTGAATTTAGCATTTAGATTTAGCCGTCTATAAGTATTTTTTATCTTCTAAATTTTGGCATTGCAACTAAAAGTTATTTTTTTAGATTTTTCCGTTTATACGAATTTTTTTATTCTGGACTTTATTTTCTGAATTTAGCATTTAGATTTAGCCGTCTATAAGTATTTTTTATCTTCTAAATTTTGGCATTGCAACTAAAAGTTATTTTTTTAGATTTTTCCGTTTATACGAATTTTTTTATTCATTTAGACAAGGTCTTGGGACAAGGTCCTGGGACAAACACTTGGGACAAGGTCCTAGGACAAGGTCCTGGGACAAGGTCCTGGGACAAGATCTTGGGACAAGGTCCTGGGACAAGGTCCTGGGACAAGGTCCTAGGACAAGATCTTGGGACAAGGTCCTGGGACAAGCTCTGGACAAGCTCTTGGGACAAGGTCCTGGGACAAGCTCTTGGGACAAGGTCCTGGGACAAGGTCCTGGGACAAGCTCTTGGGACAAGGTCCTGGGACAAGCTCTTGGGACAAGGTCCTGGGACAAGCTCTTGGGACAAGGTACTGGGACAAGCCTTGGGACAAAATCCTGGGACAAGCTCTTGGGACAAGGTCCTGGGAGAAGGTCCTGGGACAAGCTCTTGGGACAAGGTCCTGGGACAAGCTCTTGGGACAAGGTCCTGGGACAAGCTCTTGGGACAAGGTCCTGGGACAAGCTCTTGGGACAAGGTACTGGGACAAGCCTTGGGACAAGGTCCTGGGACAAGCTCTTGGGACAAGGTCCTGGGACAAGGTCCTGTGACAAGCTCTTGGGACAAGGTCCTGGGACAAGCTCTTGGGACAAGGTCCTGGGACAAGCTCTTGGGACAAGGTCCTGGGACAAGCTCTTGGGACAAGGTCCTGGGGCAAGCTCTTGGGACAAGGTCCTGGGACAAGCTCTTGGGACAAGGTCTTGGACAAGGTCTTGGGACAAGGTCCAAGAGCTTTATATAATTGAAAATATGTATGTTAAGAAAATAAATGTTATTAGGTTTCTTGTCCCAAGAGCTTGTCCCAGGACCTTGTTGTCCTCTTGGGACAAGGTCCCAAGAGCTTGTCCCAGGACCTTGTCCCAAGAGCTTATTTTTATATTCTTCTTTATATAATTTCTTATAATTGAAAATAAGTTTGTTAAGAAAATAAATGTTATTAGGTTTTAGCCTCCAAGTTTATTTTTATATTCTTCTTTATATAATTTTATATAATTGAAAATAAGTTTGTTAAGAAAATAAATGTTATTAGGTTTTAGCCTCCAAGTTTATTTTTATATTCTTCTTTATATAATTTTATATAATTGAAAATATGTTTGTTAAGAAAATAAATGTTATTAGGTTTTAGCCTCCATGTTTATTTTTATATTCTTCTTTATATAATTTTATATAATTGAAAATAAGTTTGTTAAGAAAATAAATGTTATTAGGTTTTAGCATTCAATTTTATTTTTATTCTTCTTTATATAAATTTATATAATTGAAAACAAACATATTTAATTGAAAATATGTTTGTTAAGAAAATAAATGTTATTAGGTTTTAGCCTCCATGTTTATTTTTATATTCTTCTTAAGAAAATAAATGTTATTAGGTTTTAGCCTCCAAGTTTATTTTTATAATCTTCTTTATATAATTTTATATAATTGAAAATAAGTTTGTTAAGAAAATAAATGTTATTAGGTTTTAGCCTCCAAGTTTATTTTTATATTCTTCTTTATATAATTTTATATAATTGAAAATATGTTTGTTAAGAAAATAAATGTTATTAGGTTTTAGCCTCCATGTTTATTTTTATATTCTTCTTTATATAATTTTATATAATTGAAAATAAGTTTGTTAAGAAAATAAATGTTATTAGGTTTTAGCCTCCAATTTTATTTTTATATTCTTCTTTATATAATTTTATATAATTGAAAATAAGTTTGTTAAGAAAATAAATGTTATTAAGTTTTAGCCTCCAAGTTTATTTTTATATTCTTCTTTATATAATTTTATATAATTGAAAATAAGTTTGTTAAGAAAATAAATGATATTAGGTTTTAGCCTCCAATTTTATTTTTATATTCTTCTTTATATAATTTTATATAATTGAAAATAAGTTTGTTAAGAAAATAAATGTTATTAGGTTTTAGCCTCCAAGTTTATTTTTATATTCTTCTTTATATAATTTTATATAATTGAAAATAAGTTTGTTAAGAAAATAAATGTTATTAGGTTTTAGCCTCCAAGTTTATTTTTATATTCTTCTTTATATAATTTTATAAAATTGAAAATAAGTTTGTTAAGAAAATAAATGTTATTAGGTTTTAGCCTCCAAGTTTATTTTTATATTCTTCTTTATATAATTTTATTTAATTGAAAATAAGTTTGTTAAGAAAATAAATGTTATTAGGTTTTAGCCTCCAATTTTATTTTTATATTCTTCTTTATATAATTTTATATAATTGAAAATAAGTTTGTTAAGAAAATAAATGTTATTATATTTTTTTATTCTGGACTTTATTTTCTGAATTTATCATTTAGATTTAGCCGTCTATAAGTATTTTTTATCTTCTAAATTTCGGCATTGCAACTAAAAGTTATTTTTTTAGATTTTTCCGTTTATACGAATTTTTTTATTCTGGACTTTATTTTCTGAATTTAGCATTTAGATTTAGCCGTCTATAAGTATTTTTTATCTTCTAAATTTTGGCATTGCAACTAAAAGTTATTTTTTTAGATTTTTCCGTTTATACGAATTTTTTTATTCTGGACTTTATTTTCTGAATTTAGCATTTAGATTTAGCCGTCTATAAGTATTTTTTATCTTCTAAATTTTGGCATTGCAACTAAAAGTTATTTTTTTAGATTTTTCCGTTTATACGAATTTTTTTATTCATTTAGACAAGGTCTTGGGACAAGGTCCTGGGACAAACACTTGGGACAAGGTCCTAGGACAAGGTCCTGGGACAAGGTCCTGGGACAAGATCTTGGGACAAGGTCCTGGGACAAGGTCCTGGGACAAGGTCCTAGGACAAGATCTTGGGACAAGGTCCTGGGACAAGCTCTGGACAAGCTCTTGGGACAAGGTCCTGGGACAAGCTCTTGGGACAAGGTCCTGGGACAAGCTCTTGGGACAAGGTCCTGGGACAAGCTCTTGGGACAAGGTCCTGGGACAAGCTCTTGGGACAAGGTACTGGGACAAGCCTTGGGACAAAATCCTGGGACAAGCTCTTGGGACAAGGTCCTGGGAGAAGGTCCCGGGACAAGCTCTTGGGACAAGGTCCTGGGACAAGCTCTTGGGACAAGGTCCTGGGACAAGCTCTTGGGACAAGGTCCTGGGACAAGCTCTTGGGACAAGGTACTGGGACAAGCCTTGGGACAAGGTCCTGGGACAAGCTCTTGGGACAAGGTCCTGGGACAAGGTCCTGTGACAAGCTCTTGGGACAAGGTCCTGGGACAAGCTCTTGGGACAAGGCCTGGGACAAGCTCTTGGGACAAGGTCCTGGGACAAGCTCTTGGGACAAGGTCCTGGGGCAAGCTCTTGGGACAAGGTCCTGGGACAAGCTCTTGGGACAAGGTCTTGGACAAGGTCTTGGGACAAGGTCCTTGGTCTTGGGACAAGGTCCAAGAGCTTTATATAATTGAAAATATGTATGTTAAGAAAATAAATGTTATTAGGTTTCTTGTCCCAAGAGCTTGTCCCAGGACCTTGTCCCAAGAGCTTGTCCCAGGACCTTGTCCCAATAGCTTGTCCCAGGACCTTGTCCCAAGTGCTTGTCCCAAGAGCTTGTCCCAGGACCTTGTCCCAAGAGCTTGTCCCAGGACCTTGTCCCAAGAGCTTGTCCCAGGACCTTGTCCCAAGAGCTTGTCCCAGGACCTTGTCCCAAGAGCTTGTCCCAGGACCTTGTCCCAGGACCTTGTCCCAAGAGCTTGTCCCAGGACCTTGTCCCAAGGCTTGTCCCAGGACCTTGTCCCAAGAGCTTGTCCCAGGACCTTGTCCCAAGAGCTTGTCCCATGACCTTGTCCCAAGAGCTTGTCCCAGGACCTTGTCCCAAGTGCTTGTCCCAAGAGCTTGTCCCAGGACCTTGTCCCAAGAGCTTGTCCCAGGACCTTGTCCCAAGAGCTTGTCCCAGGAGCTTGTCCCAGGACCTTGTCCCAGGACCTTGTCCCAAGTGCTTGTCCCAAGAGCTTGTCCCAGGACCTTGTCCCAAGAGCTTGTCCCAGGACCTTGTCCCAAGAGCTTGTCCCAGGACCTTGTCCCAAGAGCTTGTCCCAGGACCTTGTCCCAAGAGCTTGTCCCAGGACCTTGTCCCAGGACCTTGTCCCAGGACCTTGTCCCAAGAGCTTGTCCCAGGACCTTGTCCCAAGAGCTTGTCCCAGGACCTTGTCCCAAGAGCTTGTCCCAGGACCTTGTCCCAGGCCTTGTCCCAAGAGCTTGTCCCAGGACCTTGTCCCAAGAGCTTGTCCCAGGACCTTGTCCCAAGAGCTTGTCCCAGGACCTTGTCCCAAGAGCTTGTCCCAGGACCTTGTCCCAAGAGCTTGTCCCAGGACCTTGTCCCAAGGCTTGTCCCAGGACCTTGTCCCAAGAGCTTGTCCCAGGACCTTGTCCCAAGAGCTTGTCCCAGGACCTTGTCCCAGGACCTTGTCCCAAGAGCTTGTCCCAGGATCTTGTCCCAAGAGCTTGTCCCAGGACCTTGTCCCAAGAGCTTGTCCCAGGACCTTGTCCCAAGAGCTTGTCCCAAGAGCTTGTCCCAGGACCTTGTCCCAGGACCTTGTATATAAAATTATATAAAGAAGAATATAAAAATAAACTTGGAGGCTAAAACCTAATAACATTTATTTTCTTAACAAACTTATTTTCAATTATATAAAATTATATAAAGAAGAATATAAAAATAAACTTGGAGGCTAAAACCTAATAACATTTATTTTCTTAACAAACTTATTTTCAATTATATAAAATTATATAAAGAAGAATATAAAAATAAACTTGGAGGCTAAAACCTAATAACATTTATTTTCTTAACAAACATATTTTCAATTATATAAAATTATATAAAGAAGAATATAAAAATAAACTTGGAGGCTAAAACCTAATAACATTTATTTTCTTAACAAACATATTTTCAATTATATAAAATTATATAAAGAAGAATATAAAAATAAACTTGGAGGCTAAAACCTAATAACATTTATTATCTTAACAAACTTATTTTCAATTATATAAAATTATATAAAGAAGAATATAAAAATAAACTTGGAGGCTAAAACCTAATAACATTTATTTTCTTAACAAACTTATTTTCAATTTTATAAAATTATATAAAGAAGAATATAAAAATAAACTTGGAGGCTAAAACCTAATAACATTTATTTTCTTAACAAACTTATTTTCAATTTTATAAAATTATATAAAGAAGAATATAAAACATATTTTCAAGAGCTTGTCCCAGCTCTTGGGACAATGTCCTGGGACAAGCTCTTGGGACAAGGTCCTGGGACAAGCTCTTGGGACAAGGTCCTGGGACAAGCTCTTGGGACAAGAAACCTAATAACATTTATTTTCTTAACATACATATTTTCAATTATATAAAGCTCTTGGGACAAGGTCCTGGGACAAGCTCTTGGGACAAGGTCCTGGGACAAGCTCTTGGGACAAGGTCCTGGGACAAGCTCTTGGGACAAGGTCCTGTGACAAGCTCTTGGGACAAGGTCCTGGGACAAGCTCTTGGGACAAGGTCCTGGGACAAGCTCTTGGGACAAGGTCCTGGGACAAGCTCTTGGGACAAGGTCCTGGGGCAAGTCTTGGGACAAGGTCCTGGGACAAACTCTTGGGACAAGGTCCTGGGACAAGCTCTTGGGACAAGCACTTGGGACAAGGTCCTGGGACAAGCTCTTGGGACAAGGTCCTGGGACAAGCTCTTGGGACAAGCACTTGGGACAAGGTCCTGGGACAAGCTCTTGGGACAAGGTCCTGGGACAAGCTCTTGGGACAAGGTCCTGGGACAAGCTCTTGGGACAAGGTCCTGGGACAAGCTCTTGGGACAAGGTCCTGGGACAAGCTCTTGGGACAAGGTCCTGTGACAAGCTCTTGGGACAAGGTCCTGGGACAAGCTCTTGGGACAAGGTCCTGGGACAAGCTCTTGGGACAAGGTCCTGGGACAAGCTCTTGGGACAAGGTCCTGGGGCAAGTCTTGGGACAAGGTCCTGGGACAAACTCTTGGGACAAGGTCCTGGGACAAGCTCTTGGGACAAGCACTTGGGACAAGGTCCTGGGACAAGCTCTTGGGACAAGGTCCTGGGACAAGCTCTTGGGACAAGGTCCTGGGACAAGCTCTTGGGACAAGGTCCTGGGACAAGCTCTTGGGACAAGGTACTGGGACAAGCCTTGGGACAAAATCCTGGGACAAGCTCTTGGGACAAGGTCCTGGGAGAAGGTCCTGGGACAAGCTCTTGGGACAAGGTCCTGGGACAAGCTCTTGGGACAAGGTCCTGGGACAAGCTCTTGGGACAAGGTCCTGGGACAAGCTCTTGGGACAAGGTACTGGGACAAGCCTTGGGACAAGGTCCTGGGACAAGCTCTTGGGACAAGGTCCTGGGACAAGGTCCTGTGACAAGCTCTTGGGACAAGGTCCTGGGACAAGCTCTTGGGACAAGGTCCTGGGACAAGCTCTTGGGACAAGGTCCTGTGACAAGCTCTTGGGACAAGGTCCTGGGACAAGCTCTTGGGACAAGGTCCTGGGACAAGCTCTTGGGGCAAGGTCCTGGGACAAGCTCTTGGGACAAGGTCCTGGGGCAAGTCTTGGGACAAGGTCCTGGGACAAACTCTTGGGACAAGGTCCTGGGACAAGCTCTTGGGACAAGCACTTGGGACAAGGTCCTGGGACAAGCTCTTGGGACAAGGTCCTGGGACAAGCTCTTGGGACAAGGTCCTGGGACAAGCTCTTGGGACAAGGTCCTGGGACAAGCTCTTGGGACAAGGTCCTGGGACAAGCTCTTGGGACAAGGTCCTGGGGCAAGCTCTTGGGACAAGGTCCTGGGACAAGCTCTTGGGACAAGGTCTTGGACAAGGTCTTGGGACAAGGTCCTTGGTCTTGGGACAAGGTCCAAGAGCTTTATATAATTGAAAATATGTATGTTAAGAAAATAAATGTTATTAGGTTTCTTGTCCCAAGAGCTTGTCCCAGGACCTTGTTGTCCTCTTGGGACAAGGTCCCAAGAGCTTGTCCCAGGACCTTGTCCCAAGAGCTTGTCCCAGGACCTTGTCCAAATAGCTTGTCCCAGGACCTTGTCCCAAGTGCTTGTCCCAAGAGCTTGTCCCAGGACCTTGTCCCAAGAGCTTGTCCCAGGACCTTGTCCCAAGAGCTTGTCCCAGGACCTTGTCCCAAGAGCTTGTCCCAGGACCTTGTCCCAAGAGCTTGTCCCAGGACCTTGTCCCAAGAGCTTGTCCCAGGACCTTGTCCCAAGGCTTGTCCCAGGACCTTGTCCCAAGAGCTTGTCCCAGGACCTTGTCCCAAGAGCTTGTACCATGACCTTGTCCCAAGAGCTTGTCCCAGGACCTTGTCCCAAGAGCTTGTCCCAGGACCTTGTCCCAAGTGCTTGTCCCAAGAGCTTGTCCCAGGACCTTGTCCCAAGAGCTTGTCCCAGGACCTTGTCCCAAGAGCTTGTCCCAGGACCTTGTCCCAAGAGCTTGTCCCAGGACCTTGTCCCAAGAGCTTGTCCCAGGACCTTGTCCCAAGAGCTTGTCCCAGGACCTTGTCCCAAGAGCTTGTCCCAGGACCTTGTCCCAAGAGCTTGTCCCAGGACCTTGTCCCAAGAGCTTGTCCCAGGACCTTGTCCCAAGAGCTTGTCCCAGGACCTTGTCCCAAGAGCTTGTCCCAGGACCTTGTCCCAAGTGCTTGTCCCAAGAGCTTGTCCCAGGACCTTGTCCCAAGAGCTTGTCCCAGGACCTTGTCCCAAGAGCTTGTCCCAGGACCTTGTCCCAAGAGCTTGTCCCAGGACCTTGTCCCAAGAGCTTGTCCCAGGACCTTGTCCCAAGAGCTTGTCCCAGGACCTTGTCCCAAGAGCTTGTCCCAGGACCTTGTCCCAAGAGCTTGTCCCAGGACCTTGTCCCAAGAGCTTGTCCCAGGAGTAGTATATACTCCATTTTTATTAACTTTTTATAAAAGTTAATAAAAAAGTAGTATTAATTTATATAAAGTATTAATTTATAAAGTATTAAATAAAATTCTTATGTAAAAAGTTTTAAAATTATAAAAAAATATTTAAAAATCTGACTCTATAAAATAAATATGATAAAAAAATAATGCGTTTGACTCTAAGTCAAAAAAATAATTATCTCACGATAAACCTATTCAACTGAAGATATCGAAATAATCAAACGATTTACAGTTAACTAACAAAATGATAACCATAAAATTTGTATAATTACTGAAAAAAATTATTTATTAGTTAAAAATTTGAAAAATTTATTTAAAAAATATCATTGCCGGTGAATTCTCTTTAGATGCATCTCATTAAAATGCTTCTGCAACCATTTATTACTTGCGAATCTCCTATAACATATGTCACACTCAAAAGATTTATTCTCAATGCATAGTTTCTTGTGTTTTGAATACTAAAAGAAAAAAAATAATTTAGAATACAAAAAATCTAACAAGATGATGGAAAACATAAGCAGGACAATGATGACATTTAACTTTATAATACATTTCTTATGGAAATTGTTCGTAAAAGAATATCTGAAATGTAATATTAACAGAAGAAAGTTTGAAATAATGAAATACACAGGAAAAAATAAAAATCCTGGTATAAAAAGAATTGCTAGAAATTCTGCAGAAGTTTGAAGCGGAAGGTAATGTTAAATTTGAATTAATTTCAATGAATAAATTAAAATATGGGAATGTAATATAAATTCACACAGTTTGAAAAAATAAGGCAAAAATTGACTTATAGTAAAAATCAATAAAAGCTGGTAAAATTTTGTAACTAACAGATTAACAAAAATTTTCAATTTTTATAATGAACAAAATTTTTTCGCAACGATTAAATAAAATTGCGCAAAACTTATTTTGCAAAAATATTTCGCAATAATTACACCGAGAAAATTGTGCAAAAAACTTATTTTGCAGCAATTAGAACAAAAATGCCCATTTAATTGGGCCAAAATACAACACAATAATTTTACAAAAAAAGTTTTGCGCAAATAATTGGGCAAAATTCAATCAGACCAAAAATGCGCATACAATTCAAGGGCGCCAAAATGACTAAATTACCTTTCAAAAATTTTCGCAAACAATTGGGCAAAAAAATTCCCATTTAATTGGGCAAAAATTCAATCAGACCAAAAATGCGCATACAATTCAAGGGCGCCAAAAATGACTAAATTACCTTTCAAAAATTTTCGCAAACAATTGGGCAAAAAATTCCAATTTAATTGGGCAAAAATTCAATCAGACCAAAAAATGCTCATACAATTCAAGTGCGCCAAGAATAACTAAATTAGCTTTCAAAAATGTTCGCAAATAAGTGGGCAAAAAATTATTTTGCAACAATCACAGTCAAAAATACCCAAATAATTGGGCCAAAACGACAATGCCCAATAATTGCACTAGAAATATTTCGAAATAATTACACCAAAAAACTCATTTAATTGCCGAAAAAAGTATTTTCAATAACCAAAAACTACCAAATAATTGTAGTAAAAAATATTTCGCAATAATTACACCGAGAAAATTCCAATTTAATAAGGCAAAATATATTCAACAAGAACCAAAAAAGCTGCCCACTTAACCGCAACATAAATATTTCGCAATAATTACACAGAAATTGGCCAAAATAGGGAAAAAATATTTTACAACAAAGAAAGTGATTAAAACACAAGTAAGCCACTTTGATATTTTAGCAAAAAACAAGTTTTTATGAAGTAATTAAATATTCTAGAATGTTCCAGAATGATTTTTTCGGTGCATATAAAAGAAGCTCGTTTTCTCAGCATGTACATTCATTCTTATATTCATCAATTTATAACAATTTTTACCGAAACAATTGTTTAAATTAGAATAACATTTTATTGATATATATATATATATTTAAAATTTTTATTTTATTTAAATATTTTCGTCGTAAATTTTCATAAAAATTTAATTTTCATTTTTAGCTTATTTTTTATACGCATATAAAAAACAAAATGAGCTCTGACAAAAAAGTTGCTAAAACAAGTAAAAAATATTTAATAATTAGTTTTTTTATTTGTCTGCTTATTTAAAATAGATGCGTATCTTGAACAAATGAACATAGAAGCACAAACTAGCAAAAATACATGTAGAGGTAGATTAGCCCTATGACATTAATATTTTATAAATATATTTAAATAAACCCTGAAGTTAAATATATTTTATATTTATTTTAGAAAATCGAACCAAGCAAGATAATACAGGCAAACGGTGTTCCAAAAAGAATACGAGTACAATTATGTCACCAGTAAAAACGGTATCATCAAAGAAAACTAAAATATCAGAAAACAAACAAATACGCGCAAAAAATACATATGATAATTTTATTAAGGTAAAAGTTTTATAAATAATATTTACTATTCAAAAATCAGACAATCATTGGAGAAACAAAACAAATGACCAGTAAAGAAAAACAATATGATTCACCTCATCAAAAAATCTCTGATTATGAGAGTGATTTATCAGAAGATAGTGAATCAGATAAAGACATAGGATTAAACGAATCAAAATATAAGAAAATGCGCATCGAAAGTAACATTATTATACATTTTTTTTGAAAGAACAATTTAAGAAAAACTACAACAGAACAATACAGTACCTGAGGCGCTGCTAAATCAGGCTCAGCTTCTTAAAAATCCGCGTAGCGGTATATTTGTCTACCAATGCAATCAATGCCTCGAAAGTCAAAAGCAAAGACAATATTTTCTCTTTAGTACAGGTATATCGGGATTATCAATATTGACGATCGAGCTTTGTGAGGAGGATCTTGAAAAAAATATATCGCTAGGAATGCATTACTCTGGATACTTTGGTGAGTAATAATTTTGTTAATTATTAAATTATTTAGGTCATCATACAAATAATCTGCAAAAGGACACATATTCTTCAAGTTTAATGAATGTTTTAATAAATTACTGATGAATATTTTATTAAGATGTTGATGTACTTAAATTCTCTAGAGGTGGAAGCATTATAACAAGTAACGCTAAAAAACTTTTAAAATTGACCAAATTTTGCTGGGTTCTGCATCAGGTACTATGAAAACAATACGCATTATATAATTTTAGTGTTCACAATGCTGCGATCTATCAAAAAAGATGGCTATTGATCATTTCATTCAGAAATTTGACAACAAATATCAGCTGAGCTTCCCCGTAAATAAATCTACAAAATATTTAATTAATTAATTTAAGGTTTGCGCTGTCTGCATAACTGCAAATATTGATTACCAACAGAAAACCTATGACAATGTTATCAAGAAGGACTAAAATATATTTTACATAGCTTATTTGCGCAATTGTTGAATAAATATTAATTTAAAATTAATTTTAAATGAATCGTCATATTAACGATTTACAATACTTTTAAAAATTTTAATACTAAAAATTATTATTCATTTTTTCATAGCTTTTTAGATGGATCGACATTCTAGAAATTTTGGCAAATATTCTGTCAATCATTTTTATACAGAAGAAACATCTGAATTTATTAACAGCGCAAAATTCAAAATTGGCGTTTTTAGGTAAAAATCAAAGATATACCAAAATTTTGTTCATTTTAGAAACGTATTCACGGTTAAAAATATTGAAGATGCACCAGAAGGAAGTGATCAGCTTTTAGAAGATTTAATTGATTACTTTATTGCAAAAGCAGACAGGGCCACCGGTTCAAAAGCAGAAAAATGCTCCATAATAATAAGAAGTGCAGTTCTTGAGAAACCAATTCAAATTCCATATAGAGGTCTTGCTCAAAATACACCACAAGTGGTTATGGAGCAACTAGATTCTGTTGATCAAAGTGGAAAAAGAATGGGAAGGCCATCGATTTTCAGTCAACCAATTCACATCGAGGTTTATTTCTAAATAAATTTAAAGAATTTTTG
Organism: Meloidogyne enterolobii; assembly: GCA_963681835.1. Lineage (NCBI taxonomy): Eukaryota > Metazoa > Nematoda > Chromadorea > Rhabditida > Meloidogynidae > Meloidogyne > Meloidogyne enterolobii. The sequence goes on from CAVMJV010000193.1 coordinate 194,674, forward strand.
ATTAAGATTGTTATGGGGCCTTCTCACGAAGAGGCTCTTGAGTTGATACAAAAAGGAAGTAGTGGAAGTGGTAGAAGACCTAGATATATTATGAAAGGCATAGACCGCAACAATCTTATAGAGGTTTTAAATTTAAAAAATGAAATATAACAAAATTTAGGTTCGCAATGATGATCTAGGTGAACATGCCAAAAATCATTGCCTCTTGTTGGCTGTCCAGCTGACATTGCTATATGTAAATATGGTTAAAACAACACGTGCAAATGTAAACTTTTTAAACCTTATTCGTGGGAAAGGAGAAAGTTCCAAGCTTTATCGATGTAAATTGATCAAAGATATGTTAACTCAAATGGAAAAGCACGGAATAAATTATTCACCGAACATGTCTCGTTATTCTGTGGAAGAACATGTCCCTTTAATACAAAAATATTTTAACGAGGAATTTCCTGGTGAATATCGATTAGCAGTATTTGGAGAAGAAGGCCATATGATACCTTTATGGAAGGCACCTGATCGTGCGAAAAAAGATATTTGTCTATATTTAATGGATGGGCATTACTATGGTATAAGGAAATTAAATACACTGTTTGGAAAGCATATGTATTATTGCCTTGAATGTGAAGCAACGTACCACAACAAAAATGAGCATCGTCTGACATGTGCAGCAAAATGTCCACGTTGCTGCGGGATGGGCGCAGATTTTCCGTGTAAAGGGATTGAAAATTTCGAAATAACTTGTTCTGAGTGTTTCAATCAGTTTAGAAATCCAAGCTGTTTCGAACGACACATTGAAAAAGGAATATGTCAGATTTTTAAAAGGTAAATTAAAATTTCAATGAAAAATAAAATGAAAACAGATGCAAAGAATGCGGTCAAATATATCGTGTGAATAATAATGAAGAGCATATCTGCTATGTTCGCTTCTGTTCTCTTTGCCGCTCCAGACATAGACGCGACGAACAATGTTATGTACAACCGATTATTCCTAAACATTCTCAATCCTATCTCATGGTAAATTTTCGCAATTATTTCTTTTAAAAAATTTTAGATTGTATTTGATTTTGAATGTGAACTTATTTCATCATCAAAAAATACAAATGACAGTTCAACTCATGATGAAAATTATCAATTACACCATGTTAACTGTGTTTCGGTAATTTAAATTATAATAACTTATAAATTATAAATTAGGCAATGTTATTATGCTCAAATTGTATGCAAAATAATAATTGGAAAGAAAAATATACAGGAGCTTGCAAAACTTGTGGACCAGGAATTCCTAGAATGAGAACTTGGACGGGTGCAAATTACGAGAACCCATTGCGTGAATTCCTTGAATGGATAATTTTTGGACTTGATAATGAGAGAAAAGGAAGAACTTTCGCTATTTCACATTATGGAGGGTTTGTACTTTATCATTTTTAAATTTAATTTTTTCAGACGTTATGATATGCATTTACTATTGGGTGAACTGATCAATCACTTTGGAATTGAACCAAATATAACTAGAACAGGAAACAAGCTTTACGAAGTTCTCATAAAGAAGAAAAATGGAATTTATCCCTATATTTCTTTTCGCGATTCTTTCAATTGGATGATGCTCAAGTTGGATCAATTACCAAAGGCTCTTGGTCTAGATATTGATGAAGGAGGAAAATCATTTTTTCCGCACGGATGGAATTTAAATAAAAATATGGACGTTTTGTTGAAAAATCTGCCAGCCAAAAAGTATTATTATCCTGAGCCAATGGGAAAACAAAGAAGAAAAGATTTTGAAGAATGGTATGATATGCACAAGGACGGTTCTTTTTTACTTTGCGAACAAATTGTCGAATATTGTGAGCAAGATGTACGTATACTTACACACGCTCTTGTTAAACTACAGAAGCTATTTTTTGAACTCGCTACGGAACCATCAAAACGAGATGATATCCTTGCATCCTCAATGACACTTGCTAGTGCATGCCTTCGTCATTTCTGTTGGTTACAAAAATTGTATTAATATTACTTATTTTTAGGCATAAACTACCTGAAATCCAATCAAATTGGTATTATTCCAGACAACGGGTATCACAAAGATACTAACTACTCTGCAATCTCCATTAAATTTATTAAATGGCTTGAACATAAAACAGGACTTCAAATTCAAAACAGACAAAGTGCAGAAGGCGAGTATAGAATTACAGTTTCAAATGGAAGTATTTTGCGACTTGATGGATTTATCAAAGAAAAAAATATAGCTATAGAATTCCTCGGATGTGCATGGCATGGACATAAATGGTAAAATAAGCTTCATTTTCTTACTTATAAATTCAGTCTTTATCGTCCTCATGAAATTTGTCTAAACGGTAAAACAGCATTATATAATGACGACACTTTAAATGAACGCATCAATTTACTGAAGAACCAGAACATACGTACCTACATATTTTGGGAATGCGAGGTGGTCAAGGCATTGGAAGATAATCCGAAAATGTCACTTTTCTTTGATGAATTGCCCGACATTGGACCTTTATTCCCTCGAGATGCTTTTCATGGTTTTATTATTTTTTAATTATTATAATTATGTAATTTCTAGGTGGAAGAACAGGACCATTATCTCTTAAATGCCATCTTGAAGGTGATCTAGAAAATGAATATGAAATTTCATGTTATGATGTGGTTAGCCTATATCCTGCGGTTAACTTTTATGCGTTTTACCCCATTGGTGAGACATAATAATAATTTGTAAATATATCCTTATTTAGGCCATCCAGAGTTATTGGATCTCAATTTAGATATAAATTGGACAAGACCTGAAGACTTACGACCTTATCGTGGAATATTTAAACTATTCATTATTCCGCCTGACGACTTATATTTACCAGTAATTCCAGAAAGAATACACGGAAAATTGGTATGTTATAAATTTTATAATTATTATAATTTTAAAATTATTATAATTTAAATCCAAAGTAAAAATTTTCCTAGATATTTCATCTATGTCATCAATGTGCAATAGAGATAGAGTCAGGTGTTGCTAAACGCAAACAAAACATTTATTGTTATGGAAGCAAATTGTGTCAACATAGTGATCAACAGCGAGGATTTGTAAGCACAACTTGCTCCGTAGAGCTTGAACTTGCTTTGAGCAGAGGGTATCGTGCAACAAAGGTTTATAGTATCTATCATTGGGAAGAATGGTCTGATGAATTATTACGCCCATATGTTAAGGATATGATGCGACTAAAAATTGAGGTTTAACTTTAGGTTTACTATTAATAATTTAACTTAGGCAAGCGGCTGGCCAACCAGTGCTTTGTCTCCTGAAAATCTTGAACAGGAAGAAAGACTCAAAAATGAGTTTATTGAGAAGAATCAAAAAGAATATGGTATTAATCTTGAGCCTTCAAAAATAGCAAGAAATGAAGGAATGCGCTATCTAGCTAAAACTTGCAATAATTCAATGTAAGAAAATTTAAAAATTTAAATCACTAATTTAGGTGGGGACGATGGGCACTTCGCTGTAATTTAACAAAAGATTGTATAACAAGTTCCCCTATGAAACTTCATACGATTCTTAATGATCCTAAGCTGGAATTGGGTGCCATAGAAATGCTGACTACAGATATGTTCGCTGTGCCTTATAAGAATCGCAGCGAATTTATTCGACCACACGACAAGTATAATATTGTATTGGCCCTTATTACAACAGCAACTGCAAGAGTGATGCTTTACGACTTCATGGAAAAAATTGTGAATGACAACGAATGTAAACTTTTATATACCGATACGGATAGTTGTTTCTTTGTACACAAGCGGAATAAGAAACCACCGTTTCGTGTTGGCGATATGCTTGGAATGATGAGTCGCGAATATGAAGAATGGTCGATTATATCTTTCTATACCGGTGGATGCAAACAGGTATTTAAATTAAACTTTTTTCCTTGTATTTTTGTTAGTATGCAATGAAAATGAAGCACCGTGAAACTGGTGAAATAAAATATATTGTAAAATGCCGTGGACTTTGGGAGCAAGTTGACACACCACTTGACTTTAATCAATTCCGAGTATTTTTAAATTATTCGTTTTAATTTTATAATTTATTTACAGAAAATGGTAGAAGCATATGGCGAGGAACAGGATCCTGTGGTATTGCAGAGAACACATTTTCAACCAAACTGGCGCCAAGGACAAGTTACAAGTCGAACTCAAATAAGGTATTTGCTGTTTGTTTTTAAAAAATATAAAAATCATTTAGACGCTACACACCAATTTATGATAAAGGACATGTAGATGCAAATTTCGACTGTTATCCCTATGGATACAGGGGTGAGCCTATTAATGATCCAACAAAATGATTTAATCTTATATTTTTTCATAAAAATTTTGTATTAGATTTGTTTTATACAATATATCTTTTATAAATTCTTGTTTAGATTTCGTTGATATCTTATTTTTTAAAGAATATAAATTGCAAATAATCCTTATAAAATAGCGAAAGTCTCAAAAAATATTCCCCCGTTCAGGTCTCCCTTCAAGATTTGTTATACGCTACAGAGAGGAACGTTGTCAGACTATAACATCTCCTTCCGTAATATTTTTCATATTTGTAAATTAAATAAAATTTTTCTTAAATGGAAGATAAATAAACATTGCAATAAACGAATTTAATTACTATTATACAAAAATTATTTAGAGTAAATATGTGTGTATAGTCTGATGAATTGCCAGATACATGAGGAAATGCTCAATTGAATTTTAAATTAAATTAAGCGCCTAAATATGCAAAATTTACCAAAATATGCACAAAATATGCAGCAATAAATAGTGAAATTGTTTTTTCAATCAATATTAGTAAAAACAATAATTAAGGCTTTAAATTGCAAGTTAATTGCATCTAAAAGATTTTATGGACTTAAAATTTATGAAATAATTTTTTTAATTTTTCAAAAATTTTTTGTGAAAAATTTTCTTTAAAAGTTTTTTCAGAAAAAATTCTAAAATTTAAAAAAAAAGTTGCCGAATTTTTACAAAAAATTTCAAAATTTGCCGTAATATGCGTCGATATGCACATATGCACGAAACGGTCAAATATTCAAAAATGTGCATTAAGAACCGTGTCCTAAAGTGCTCTTACCAATGTAAAAACACAGTTTTAGAGATATTCAAACTCTTTTTAAATACTTTTTATAGTCTTTAGATTGTTGTAAACTTATTCTAAAAAATATATGCTGCTAACAGATCTCTTGGGGTAAAAAACATCGATTGTATTTATCCGTTCATGTACATATTAATTTAAATTATTAAATAGGTTGCAGCTGAGCTCTATTCCGCTGAAATTTTGACAATTTTCCTAAAATAACAAATAGAAATTTTTCTTGTAAAAATTAAATCAATTAAATAAAACACACAAGGGATTTTGATAATAGTATTCTTTCATTATTTAGAGTAAATATGTATGTGTTTAAGTTGTTGCTCACCTCTTGCTTAAGTTATTGCTCAAGTTATTGCTCACCTCTTTAAAATTTACTTCAAATTTAAGTCTCCCAAACTATCTAAAATTGTCATTCAAGGAAATTTTCTATCACACTGTCTTACGACATTTAATAATTTATTCCCGAATGACAAAAAAGCATCTTCTATACTCGAAAAAAACAAGAACACTTAAAGCATTTTATTCAATTGAATGAAACTATTTTTCATCAGATATTTGATTTAAAGCAGGGCTCCGATCGACAAAATGAAAATTCAAACTATCCATAAGGGGTCGAAAATATTTTTTTAAGTGACTTACCTCCATTTTAAGTTGATTTCACGGTAGTTCTTTTTTATTTTACTTTATTATAGATCAATATGCTTGTATGAATTTTTCTAGATTTTTTTGTTAGATTTTGACATTAAAATATAATGAAATCAAAAATGGTATTAAATATGAATAGGGTAAAATATAAAAATATGCGAAACTTATTATTATCATTTATTGTCATATTAAAGACAACACTTATAGTTATTTTAAAAATATAGTTGATTTACTAATTTAAAGCAAAATGTTCCAAACTTTTGCTCCTCACTGTATGTTTTTTTAATTTATTTTTAAATCAACAAAGATAGAAGAAAATTTAGTAATATTTTGGAATTGTAAAATAATATATAAATTTGTAAATAATACACAATATAGGAAATTAATCAAGGAAAATTAATTATAGGAATTAGTTTTTTTATAAAGGAATGATTTGAAGAAATTATTTTTGAAAAAATAAAAATTTGCACTATTTTTGAAAAAAAAACAAAAAACAGATTAAATTTAATCAAACCTTATTAAAGAAGGAAGAAAGATCCAGCTGGCTAGCATTTAAAATCTTACTAGGCGGGGGGACGTAGAATCTAATAAATGAGAAGGCGAAAGCAGCGTCCTGGTAGCTCAATCGGTAGAGCACCTTTAAGCGGTGAGCGAAAGCGCCTAGCAATAACTGCCAGGCGGTCGATGGATCGAAGCCTGCCCTGGAGTATACTTTTACTTCACTATTACTTTAATGTTAATTGAAGAAACCAAAATGGAAGAAACCAAAAACACTCAGACCAATTAAATTCGGGATTAAATTCAGGGAAAATCAAATATTAGATAGGCCAGGATTTAACTAGATTTCCCGATAGTTTTTGAAAACATCCTCTAAAAAATTTTTTGAGACAGTTATGAAGGGATGAATACATCTGTATAGGGGCTTATTTAATTACTATAAATATTTATTAGGTATGATTAAAATAAATGCTATTGTTAGAAAAAATATTAAAACAAAACTGTCGGTTCTAGGAACCATAATAGAACAATCAAGGGTTCATTTGAGAACCAACAAACCCAAACTACAAATCAATCAATAAAAGCCTTCCCCCGTGAAAGATATAGGGCTTCTATTAAAGGATTTTGAAGCTCCAATAATTTTATATTTTTACCCATTTTCCTTCTCTTAGGAAAAGCTGTGAAGGCTGTGAGAAGCCAAAAGCATTAGCAGCAACAACAACTAATTCATTAACAGAAAGAGGCTAAAATTAATTTTTTATGTCCCATTTGAAGATCTGTGCTGCCAAAACCCGCCTTCTGACCGCTAATAAATGTAATAAATATCAGCTCTATCTGAATTGTCATAATGAATTAAAAGAGAAATTGGAGTTGATAATAAATTATTTTCATGAGTAATTTGTGCATTCAGGTTGCGGACAGCACTTGGCCTGTTTTTGAATTCCAGAAAGACGGCATTGCTTTTGAGAAATAAATTTTTAAAAATTTATTTTTAAATTAACAAAAATGGAAGAAAATTTTGGTGAAATTCGAAGGTTCCCTTCACCCATTTTTTGGTTTTCTTGAGCTGAAAAAAGCATCTAGGGCCGACTTCCAAAGTATATTGCCATAAATCTAAATTTATTTAATACCTCAGCTGTAGCAATGATCTAAGCAAAGTGAGGGCATTAAACTAGGTCCTTTCTGTTGATGATCGCAAAGGTAAAGACATTGAAAAGGCACCTAAATGAATTTAATATTATACAGTTTTTCATTTAAAAATCAGTAATTAAGTGGATAGTGGTATGGGGTTTCCATTCGTTTACTACTTTAGGGATTGGATTGGAAAGGATTTTCACTAAAAATCCCGAAGCAATCCTCATAGGTTATTAAAATGGACATCCAACATGTCAAAGTTTCCCTTTCAACAAAGATAATTCAAAAACCTCTTTAATCAAACAGCAAGCGCTACTATCAACCAGACCTATATGTTATTAATTTTAAATTGAAATAGAATAATCAAAAACCTTAGAAATTTCTCCACTACAATTTTGTCTCATAAATGGTCTCCGAACGTAACGACGATTTTCTGAATCAGTCATACCACACATTAACAAGAAACGTTTATTTACAATTAACACTTACAGACCTTTTCTTATGAAAAATTTCCTTTATTCAGCACATACCTTAATATTGAATTTGTCTGTGATATTATGACTAGGGTTGTTGGTTCCGGATATTCCTGTCCGAAGAAATTATTATTCGGGACTTTTTTTGTTCAGATACATCTTTAAAACAAGTGTTTACCTCGACATTTATAAGAAAACCTGAAATAATTTTAAAATTATTAAGAATATTTCTAAATTCTGATTCTTTAATAATTCTTAAGGGAAATGGTCTCAACTTGGAATATTAGAGTCGAATAAAATTTTTCTACGTGAAAACATTACATAGTGTGACGTAAGAATATTTTTTTCAGATTTTTTAATTTATATTTTTTTGAAAAGTATTCCTCTAAAACCAACACAAAATTGGTAAGATGGAAGAACTAAAATATAAAATAAAAAGACCAACAAACTAAACTATGATGGTTAATTGCAAAAAATTTTTTCCAAATATGTATCCCCCTTTAGATTCAGGTTCTAGCAGATATAAATTCACTTCTGGTACGTGCTCGTTATCATCAAGATCAACTACAATCTAGTACAAAAACTACAACTACAAAAAATTTTACTCCAAAGAATATTTATTAATTAAGATTTCGAGTTAAAACAGCTTATGAACAAAAAATTTAGCAATTATTAATTCACATATTTTGCCTATTTCTTTTGGGGCAAAAAGTACTCCAAAACATATTTTGCCTGTTTAAGTGCGTGACTTTTCATGAAAAATATAAAAATTGTTAAATGTCCTCTTTGCAGCCTTAAAATTGTTTAGACATTCTTATTGGCCTTATCTATTGTGTCTAAAATTTTCAGAATTTTTGGTTTAGTATTTCGAAAGATTTTACCAAAATTTTTAATGAAAATTATGATTGCTGATCTTAACTTTTCTGAACATTATTTGAAATTATGATTAGTAATAAGTAGGCTTCTAACTTTCTTGAATTCAATTTTTCCCTCTAAAAGTCTTTCTCATTCAATTCCCCTCCTAGAAATACAAATATTGAACTAAAGATAAAATTACAATATAACAATATTTCTATAAAATAATTTTTTGATCTTTTTTAACGATAGCTTGATGTAAATAATAAATTGTTGTTTGCGATGAAAATATGATTTGTTCTTTATTTACATGCTTCTCTTTCTTTTTTTAATATTAATTAACAGAAGAAAAATTAGTTTTAATTTTCATTAGTTTTAATTCTAGAAAACATTGAAAAAACGTCTAATATTCAAGCTTTTATAGTGTTATACATTGGGATAAGTAAACACTTAAGATAATATGTAATTTATATATAAAAATTTTAATTGTTTTCAAAAATTGTCATCTTAATAAATTCAATAAAACGACTGGAAAATTTGTAAAATTTTAAAAACTTTTTGGGCAAGAATTTTATATAAATTGATACTCCATTTTTATTAACTTTTCATAAAAAAGTTAATAAAAATGGAGTATATACTACTCCCAGGACCTTGTCCCAAGAGCTTGTCCCAGGACCTTGTCCCAAGAGCTTGTCCCAGGACATTGTCCCAAGAGCTTGTCCCAGGACCTTGTCCCAAGAGCTTGTCCCAGGACCTTGTCCCAAGAGCTTGTCCCAGGACCTTCTCCCAGGACCTTGTCCCAAGAGCTTGTCCCAGGATTTTGTCCCGAGAGCTTGTCCCAGGACCTTGTCCCAAGAGCTTGTCCCAGGACCTTGTCCCAGGACCTTGTCCCAGGACCTTGTCCCAGGACCTTGTCCCAGGACCTTGTCCCAAGAGCTTGTCCCAGGACCTTGTCCCAAGGCTTGTCCCAGGACCTTGTCCCAAGAGCTTGTCCCAGGACCTTGTCCCAAGAGCTTGTCCCAGGACCTTGTCCCAAGGCTTGTCCCAGGACCTTGTCCCAAGAGCTTGTCCCAGGACCTTGTCCCAAGAGCTTGTCCCAGGACCTTGTCCCAGGACCTTGTCCCAAGAGCTTGTCCCAGGACCTTGTCCCAAGAGCTTGTCCCAGGACCTTGTCCCAAGAGCTTGTCCCAAGAGCTTGTCCCAGGACCTTGTCCCAAGAGCTTGTCCCAGGACCTTGTCCCAAGAGCTTGTCCCAGGACCTTGTCCCAAGAGCTTGTCCCAAGAGCTTGTCCCAGGACCTTGTCCCAGGACCTTGTATATAAAATTATATAAAGAAGAATATAAAAATAAACTTGGAGGCTAAAACCTAATAACATTTATTTTCTTAACAAACTTATTTTCAATTATATAAAATTATATAAAGAAGAATATAAAAATAAACTTGGAGGCTAAAACCTAATAACATTTATTTTCTTAACAAACTTATTTTCAATTATATAAAATTATATAAAGAAGAATATAAAAATAAACTTGGAGGCTAAAACCTAATAACATTTATTTTCTTAACAAACATATTTTCAATTATATAAAATTATATAAAGAAGAATATAAAAATAAACTTGGAGGCTAAAACCTAATAACATTTATTTTCTTAACAAACATATTTTCAATTATATAAAATTATATAAAGAAGAATATAAAAATAAACTTGGAGGCTAAAACCTAATAACATTTATTATTCTTAACAAACTTATTTTCAATTATATAAAATTATATAAAGAAGAATATAAAAATAAACTTGGAGGCTAAAACCTAATAACATTTATTTCTTAACAAACTTATTTTCAATTTTATAAAATTATATAAAGAAGAATATAAAAATAAACTTGGAGGCTAAAACCTAATAACATTTATTTTCTTAACAAACTTATTTTCAATTTTATAAAATTATATAAAGAAGAATATAAAAATAAACTTGGAGGCTAAAACCTAATAACATTTATTTTCTTAACAAACTTATTTTCAATTATATAAAATTATATAAAGAAGAATATAAAAATAAACTTGGAGGCTAAAACCTAATAACATTTATTTTCTTAACAAACATATTTTCAATTATATAAAATTATATAAAGAAGAATATAAAAATAAACTTGGAGGCTAAAACCTAATAACATTTATTTTCTTAACAAACTTATTTTCAATTTTATAAAATTATATAAAGAAGAATATAAAAATAAACTTGGAGGCTAAAACCTAATAACATTTATTTTCTTAACACACATATTTTCAATTATATAAAATTATATAAAGAAGAATATAAAAATAAACTTGGAGGCTAAAACCTAATAACATTTATTTTCTTAACAAACATATTTTCAATTTTATAAAATTATATAAAGAAGAATATAAAAATAAAATTGGAGGATAAAACCTAATAACATTTATTTTCTTAACAAACTTATTTTCAATTATATAAAATTATATAAAGAAGAATATAAAAATAAACTTGGAGGCTAAAACCTAATAACATTTATTTTCTTAACAAACATATTTTCAATTATATAAAATTATATAAAGAAGAATATAAAAATAAACTTGGAGGCTAAAACTAAATAACATTTATTTTCTTAACAAACATATTTTCAATTATATAAAATTATATAAAGAAGAATATAAAAATAAACTTGGAGGCTAAAACCTAATAACATTTATTTTCTTAACAAACTTATTTTCAATTATATAAAATTATATAAAGAAGAATATAAAAATAAACCTGGAGGCTAAAACCTAATAACATTTATTTTCTTAACAAACATATTTTCAATTATATAAAATTATATAAAGAAGAATATAAAAATAAACTTGGAGGCTAAAACCTAATAACATTTATTTTCTTAACAAACTTATTTTCAATTTTATAAAATTATATAAAGAAGAATATAAAAATAAAATTGGAGGCTAAAACCTAATAACATTTATTTTCTTAACAAACTTATTTTCAATTATATAAAATTATATAAAGAAGAATATAAAAATAAACTTGTAGGCTAAAACCTAATAACATTTATTTTCTTAACAAACATATTTTCAATTATATAAAATTATATAAAGAAGAATATAAAAATAAACTTGGAGGCTAAAACCTAATAACATTTATTTTCTTAACAAACATATTTTCAATTATATAAAATTATATAAAGAAGAATATAAAAATAAACTTGGAGGCTAAAACCTAATAACATTTATTATCTTAACAAACTTATTTTCAATTATATAAAATTATATAAAGAAGAATATAAAAATAAACTTGGAGGCTAAAACCTAATAACATTTATTTTCTTAACAAACTTATTTTCAATTTTATAAAATTATATAAAGAAGAATATAAAAATAAACTTGGAGGCTAAAACCTAATAACATTTATTTTCTTAACAAACTTATTTTCAATTTTATAAAATTATATAAAGAAGAATATAAAAATAAACTTGGAGGCTAAAACCTAATAACATTTATTATCTTAACAAACTTATTTTCAATTATATAAAATTATATAAAGAAGAATATAAAAATAAACTTGGAGGCTAAAACCTAATAACATTTATTTTCTTAACAAACTTATTTTCAATTTTATAAAATTATATAAAGAAGAATATAAAAATAAACTTGGAGGTTTATTTTTTCCCTTTCAACAAAGATAATTCAAAAACCTCTTTAATCAAACAGCAAGCGCTACTATCAACCAGACCTATATGTTATTAATTTTAAATTGAAATAGAATAATCAAAAACCTTAGAAATTTCTCCACTACAATTTTGTCTCATAAATGGTCTCCGAACGTAACGACGATTTTCTGAATCAGTCATACCACACATTAACAAGAAACGTTTATTTACAATTAACACTTACAGACCTTTTCTTATGAAAAATTTCCTTTATTCAGCACATACCTTAATATTGAATTTGTCTGTGATATTATGACTAGGGTTGTTGGTTCCGGATATTCCTGTCCGAAGAAATTATTATTCGGGACTTTTTTTGTTCAGATACATCTTTAAAACAAGTGTTTACCTCGACATTTATAAGAAAACCTGAAATAATTTTAAAATTATTAAGAATATTTCTAAATTCTGATTCTTTAATAATTCTTAAGGGAAATGGTCTCAACTTGGAATATTAGAGTCGAATAAAATTTTTCTACGTGAAAACATTACATAGTGTGACGTAAGAATATTTTTTTCAGATTTTTTAATTTATATTTTTTTGAAAAGTATTCCTCTAAAACCAACACAAAATTGGTAAGATGGAAGAACTAAAATATAAAATAAAAAGACCAACAAACTAAACTATGATGGTTAATTGCAAAAAATTTTTTCCAAATATGTATCCCCCTTTAGATTCAGGTTCTAGCAGATATAAATTCACTTCTGGTACGTGCTCGTTATCATCAAGATCAACTACAATCTAGTACAAAAACTACAACTACAAAAAATTTTACTCCAAAGAATATTTATTAATTAAGATTTCGAGTTAAAACAGCTTATGAACAAAAAATTTAGCAATTATTAATTCACATATTTTGCCTATTTCTTTTGGGGCAAAAAGTACTCCAAAACATATTTTGCCTGTTTAAGTGCGTGACTTTTCATGAAAAATATAAAAATTGTTAAATGTCCTCTTTGCAGCCTTAAAATTGTTTAGACATTCTTATTGGCCTTATCTATTGTGTCTAAAATTTTCAGAATTTTTGGTTTAGTATTTCGAAAGATTTTACCAAAATTTTTAATGAAAATTATGATTGCTGATCTTAACTTTTCTGAACATTATTTGAAATTATGATTAGTAATAAGTAGGCTTCTAACTTTCTTGAATTCAATTTTTCCCTCTAAAAGTCTTTCTCATTCAATTCCCCTCCTAGAAATACAAATATTGAACTAAAGATAAAATTACAATATAACAATATTTCTATAAAATAATTTTTTGATCTTTTTTAACGATAGCTTGATGTAAATAATAAATTGTTGTTTGCGATGAAAATATGATTTGTTCTTTATTTACATGCTTCTCTTTCTTTTTTTAATATTAATTAACAGAAGAAAAATTAGTTTTAATTTTCATTAGTTTTAATTCTAGAAAACATTGAAAAAACGTCTAATATTCAAGCTTTTATAGTGTTATACATTGGGATAAGTAAACACTTAAGATAATATGTAATTTATATATAAAAATTTTAATTGTTTTCAAAAATTGTCATCTTAATAAATTCAATAAAACGACTGGAAAATTTGTAAAATTTTAAAAACTTTTTGGGCAAGAATTTTATATAAATTGATACTCCATTTTTATTAACTTTTCATAAAAAAGTTAATAAAAATGGAGTATATACTACTCCCAGGACCTTGTCCCAAGAGCTTGTCCCAGGACCTTGTCCCAAGAGCTTGTCCCAGGACATTGTCCCAAGAGCTTGTCCCAGGACCTTGTCCCAAGAGCTTGTCCCAGGACCTTGTCCCAAGAGCTTGTCCCAGGACCTTCTCCCAGGACCTTGTCCCAAGAGCTTGTCCCAGGATTTTGTCCCGAGAGCTTGTCCCAGGACCTTGTCCCAAGAGCTTGTCCCAGGACCTTGTCCCAGGACCTTGTCCCAGGACCTTGTCCCAGGACCTTGTCCCAGGACCTTGTCCCAAGAGCTTGTCCCAGGACCTTGTCCCAAGGCTTGTCCCAGGACCTTGTCCCAAGAGCTTGTCCCAGGACCTTGTCCCAAGAGCTTGTCCCAGGACCTTGTCCCAAGGCTTGTCCCAGGACCTTGTCCCAAGAGCTTGTCCCAGGACCTTGTCCCAAGAGCTTGTCCCAGGACCTTGTCCCAGGACCTTGTCCCAAGAGCTTGTCCCAGGACCTTGTCCCAAGAGCTTGTCCCAGGACCTTGTCCCAAGAGCTTGTCCCAAGAGCTTGTCCCAGGACCTTGTCCCAAGAGCTTGTCCCAGGACCTTGTCCCAAGAGCTTGTCCCAGGACCTTGTCCCAAGAGCTTGTCCCAAGAGCTTGTCCCAGGACCTTGTCCCAGGACCTTGTATATAAAATTATATAAAGAAGAATATAAAAATAAACTTGGAGGCTAAAACCTAATAACATTTATTTTCTTAACAAACTTATTTTCAATTATATAAAATTATATAAAGAAGAATATAAAAATAAACTTGGAGGCTAAAACCTAATAACATTTATTTTCTTAACAAACTTATTTTCAATTATATAAAATTATATAAAGAAGAATATAAAAATAAACTTGGAGGCTAAAACCTAATAACATTTATTTTCTTAACAAACATATTTTCAATTATATAAAATTATATAAAGAAGAATATAAAAATAAACTTGGAGGCTAAAACCTAATAACATTTATTTTCTTAACAAACATATTTTCAATTATATAAAATTATATAAAGAAGAATATAAAAATAAACTTGGAGGCTAAAACCTAATAACATTTATTATCTTAACAAACTTATTTTCAATTATATAAAATTATATAAAGAAGAATATAAAAATAAACTTGGAGGCTAAAACCTAATAACATTTATTTCTTAACAAACTTATTTTCAATTTTATAAAATTATATAAAGAAGAATATAAAAATAAACTTGGAGGCTAAAACCTAATAACATTTATTTTCTTAACAAACTTATTTTCAATTTTATAAAATTATATAAAGAAGAATATAAAAATAAACTTGGAGGCTAAAACCTAATAACATTTATTTTCTTAACAAACTTATTTTCAATTATATAAAATTATATAAAGAAGAATATAAAAATAAACTTGGAGGCTAAAACCTAATAACATTTATTTTCTTAACAAACATATTTTCAATTATATAAAATTATATAAAGAAGAATATAAAAATAAACTTGGAGGCTAAAACCTAATAACATTTATTTTCTTAACAAACTTATTTTCAATTTTATAAAATTATATAAAGAAGAATATAAAAATAAACTTGGAGGCTAAAACCTAATAACATTTATTTTCTTAACACACATATTTTCAATTATATAAAATTATATAAAGAAGAATATAAAAATAAACTTGGAGGCTAAAACCTAATAACATTTATTTTCTTAACAAACATATTTTCAATTTTATAAAATTATATAAAGAAGAATATAAAAATAAAATTGGAGGATAAAACCTAATAACATTTATTTTCTTAACAAACTTATTTTCAATTATATAAAATTATATAAAGAAGAATATAAAAATAAACTTGGAGGCTAAAACCTAATAACATTTATTTTCTTAACAAACATATTTTCAATTATATAAAATTATATAAAGAAGAATATAAAAATAAACTTGGAGGCTAAAACTAAATAACATTTATTTTCTTAACAAACATATTTTCAATTATATAAAATTATATAAAGAAGAATATAAAAATAAACTTGGAGGCTAAAACCTAATAACATTTATTTTCTTAACAAACTTATTTTCAATTATATAAAATTATATAAAGAAGAATATAAAAATAAACCTGGAGGCTAAAACCTAATAACATTTATTTTCTTAACAAACATATTTTCAATTATATAAAATTATATAAAGAAGAATATAAAAATAAACTTGGAGGCTAAAACCTAATAACATTTATTTTCTTAACAAACTTATTTTCAATTTTATAAAATTATATAAAGAAGAATATAAAAATAAAATTGGAGGCTAAAACCTAATAACATTTATTTTCTTAACAAACTTATTTTCAATTATATAAAATTATATAAAGAAGAATATAAAAATAAACTTGTAGGCTAAAACCTAATAACATTTATTTTCTTAACAAACATATTTTCAATTATATAAAATTATATAAAGAAGAATATAAAAATAAACTTGGAGGCTAAAACCTAATAACATTTATTTTCTTAACAAACATATTTTCAATTATATAAAATTATATAAAGAAGAATATAAAAATAAACTTGGAGGCTAAAACCTAATAACATTTATTATCTTAACAAACTTATTTTCAATTATATAAAATTATATAAAGAAGAATATAAAAATAAACTTGGAGGCTAAAACCTAATAACATTTATTTTCTTAACAAACTTATTTTCAATTTTATAAAATTATATAAAGAAGAATATAAAAATAAACTTGGAGGCTAAAACCTAATAACATTTATTTTCTTAACAAACTTATTTTCAATTTTATAAAATTATATAAAGAAGAATATAAAAATAAACTTGGAGGCTAAAACCTAATAACATTTATTATCTTAACAAACTTATTTTCAATTATATAAAATTATATAAAGAAGAATATAAAAATAAACTTG
The DNA here is from genome assembly GCA_963681835.1 of Meloidogyne enterolobii. Lineage (NCBI taxonomy): Eukaryota > Metazoa > Nematoda > Chromadorea > Rhabditida > Meloidogynidae > Meloidogyne > Meloidogyne enterolobii. Next base: position 211,743 of record CAVMJV010000193.1, read on the forward strand.
GAGGCTAAAACCTAATAACATTTATTTTCTTAACAAACTTATTTTCAATTTTATAAAATTATATAAAGAAGAATATAAAAATAAACTTGGAGGCTAAAACCTAATAACATTTATTTTCTTAACAAACTTATTTTCAATTTTATAAAATTATATAAAGAAGAATATAAAAATAAACTTGGAGGCTAAAACCTAATAACATTTATTTTCTTAACAAACTTATTTTCAATTTTATAAAATTATATAAAGAAGAATATAAAAATAAACTTGGAGGCTAAAACCTAATAACATTTATTATCTTAACAAACTTATTTTCAATTATATAAAATTATATAAAGAAGAATATAAAAATATACTTGGAGGCTAAAACCTAATAACATTTATTTTCTTAACAAACTTATTTTCAATTTTATAAAATTATATAAAGAAGAATATAAAAATAAACTTGGAGGCTAAAACCTAATAACATTTATTTTCTTAACAAACTTATTTTCAATTATATAAAATTATATAAAGAAGAATATAAAAATAAACTTGGAGGCTAAAACCTAATAACATTTATTTTCTTAACAAACATATTTTCAATTATATAAAATTATATAAAGAAGAATATAAAAATAAACTTGGAGGCTAAAACCTAATAACATTTATTTTCTTAACAAACTTATTTTCAATTATATAAAATTATATAAAGAAGAATATAAAAATAAACTTGGAGGCTAAAACCTAATAACATTTATTATCTTAACAAACTTATTTTCAATTATATAAAATTATATAAAGAAGAATATAAAAATAAACTTGGAGGCTAAAACCTAATAACATTTATTTTCTTAACAAACTTATTTTCAATTATATAAAATTATATAAAGAAGAATATATAAAAATAAACTTGGAGGCTAAAACCTAATAACATTTATTTTCTTAACAAACATATTTTCAATTATATAAAATTATATAAAGAAGAATATAACAATAAACTTGGAGGCTAAAACCTAATAACATTTATTTTCTTAACAAACATATTTTCAATTATATAAAATTATATAAAGAAGAATATAAAAATAAACTTGGAGGCTAAAACCTAATAACATTTATTATCTTAACAAACTTATTTTCAATTATATAAAATTATATAAAGAAGAATATAAAAATAAACTTGGAGGCTAAAACCTAATAACATTTATTTCTTAACAAACTTATTTTCAATTTTATAAAATTATATAAAGAAGAATATAAAAATAAACTTGGAGGCTAAAACCTAATAACATTTATTTTCTTAACAAACTTATTTTCAATTTTATAAAATTATATAAAGAAGAATATAAAAATAAACTTGGAGGCTAAAACCTAATAACATTTATTTTCTTAACAAACTTATTTTCAATTATATAAAATTATATAAAGAAGAATATAAAAATAAACTTGGAGGCTAAAACCTAATAACATTTATTATCTTAACAAACTTATTTTCAATTATATAAAATTATATAAAGAAGAATATAAAAATAAACTTGGAGGCTAAAACCTAATAACATTTATTTTCTTAACAAACATATTTTCAATTATATAAAATTATATAAAGAAGAATATAAAAATAAACTTGGAGGCTAAAACCTAATAACATTTATTTTCTTAACAAACTTATTTTCAATTATATAAAATTATATAAAGAAGAATATAACAATAAACTTGGAGGCTAAAACCTAATAACATTTATTTTCTTAACAAACATATTTTCAATTATATAAAATTATATAAAGAAGAATATAACAATAAACTTGGAGGCTAAAACCTAATAACATTTATTTTCTTAACAAACATATTTTCAATTATATAAAATTATATAAAGAAGAATATAAAAATAAACTTGGAGGCTAAAACCTAATAACATTTATTATCTTAACAAACTTATTTTCAATTATATAAAATTATATAAAGAAGAATATAAAAATAAACTTGGAGGCTAAAACCTAATAACATTTATTTCTTAACAAACTTATTTTCAATTATATAAAATTATATAAAGAAGAATATAACAATAAACTTGGAGGCTAAAACCTAATAACATTTATTTTCTTAACAAACTTATTTTCAATTATATAAAATTATATAAAGAAGAATATAACAATAAACTTGGAGGCTAAAACCTAATAACATTTATTTTCTTAACAAACATATTTTCAATTATATAAAATTATATAAAGAAGAATATAAAAATAAACTTGGAGGCTAAAACCTAATAACATTTATTTTCTTAACAAACATATTTTCAATTATATAAAATTATATAAAGAAGAATATAAAAATAAACTTGGAGGCTAAAACCTAATAACATTTATTATCTTAACAAACTTATTTTCAATTATATAAAATTATATAAAGAAGAATATAAAAATAAACTTGGAGGCTAAAACCTAATAACATTTATTTCTTAACAAACTTATTTTCAATTTTATAAAATTATATAAAGAAGAATATAAAAATAAACTTGGAGGCTAAAACCTAATAACATTTATTTTCTTAACAAACTTATTTTCAATTTTATAAAATTATATAAAGAAGAATATAAAAATAAACTTGGAGGCTAAAACCTAATAACATTTATTTTCTTAACAAACTTATTTTCAATTATATAAAATTATATAAAGAAGAATATAAAAATAAACTTGGAGGCTAAAACCTAATAACATTTATTATCTTAACAAACTTATTTTCAATTATATAAAATTATATAAAGAAGAATATAAAAATAAACTTGGAGGCTAAAACCTAATAACATTTATTTTCTTAACAAACATATTTTCAATTATATAAAATTATATAAAGAAGAATATAAAAATAAACTTGGAGGCTAAAACCTAATAACATTTATTTTCTTAACAAACTTATTTTCAATTATATAAAATTATATAAAGAAGAATATAACAATAAACTTGGAGGCTAAAACCTAATAACATTTATTTTCTTAACAAACATATTTTCAATTATATAAAATTATATAAAGAAGAATATAACAATAAACTTGGAGGCTAAAACCTAATAACATTTATTTTCTTAACAAACATATTTTCAATTATATAAAATTATATAAAGAAGAATATAAAAATAAACTTGGAGGCTAAAACCTAATAACATTTATTATCTTAACAAACTTATTTTCAATTATATAAAATTATATAAAGAAGAATATAAAAATAAACTTGGAGGCTAAAACCTAATAACATTTATTTCTTAACAAACTTATTTTCAATTATATAAAATTATATAAAGAAGAATATAACAATAAACTTGGAGGCTAAAACCTAATAACATTTATTTTCTTAACAAACTTATTTTCAATTATATAAAATTATATAAAGAAGAATATAACAATAAACTTGGAGGCTAAAACCTAATAACATTTATTTTCTTAACAAACATATTTTCAATTATATAAAATTATATAAAGAAGAATATAAAAATAAACTTGGAGGCTAAAACCTAATAACATTTATTTTCTTAACAAACTTATTTTCAATTATATAAAATTATATAAAGAAGAATATAACAATAAACTTGGAGGCTAAAACCTAATAACATTTATTTTCTTAACAAACATATTTTCAATTATATAAAATTATATAAAGAAGAATATAACAATAAACTTGGAGGCTAAAACCTAATAACATTTATTTTCTTAACAAACATATTTTCAATTATATAAAATTATATAAAGAAGAATATAAAAATAAACTTGGAGGCTAAAACCTAATAACATTTATTATCTTAACAAACTTATTTTCAATTATATAAAATTATATAAAGAAGAATATAAAAATAAACTTGGAGGCTAAAACCTAATAACATTTATTTCTTAACAAACTTATTTTCAATTTTATAAAATTATATAAAGAAGAATATAAAAATAAACTTGGAGGCTAAAACCTAATAACATTTATTTTCTTAACAAACTTATTTTCAATTATATAAAATTATATAAAGAAGAATATAACAATAAACTTGGAGGCTAAAACCTAATAACATTTATTTTCTTAACAAACATATTTTCAATTATATAAAATTATATAAAGAAGAATATAAAAATAAACTTGGAGGCTAAAACCTAATAACATTTATTTTCTTAACAAACATATTTTCAATTATATAAAATTATATAAAGAAGAATATAAAAATAAACTTGGAGGCTAAAACCTAATAACATTTATTATCTTAACAAACTTATTTTCAATTATATAAAATTATATAAAGAAGAATATAAAAATAAACTTGGAGGCTAAAACCTAATAACATTTATTTTCTTAACAAACTTATTTTCAATTATATAAAATTATATAAAGAAGAATATATAAAAATAAACTTGGAGGCTAAAACCTAATAACATTTATTATCTTAACAAACTTATTTTCAATTATATAAAATTATATAAAGAAGAATATAAAAATAAACTTGGAGGCTAAAACCTAATAACATTTATTTCTTAACAAACTTATTTTCAATTATATAAAATTATATAAAGAAGAATATAAAAATAAACTTGGAGGCTAAAACCTAATAACATTTATTTTCTTAACAAACTTATTTTCAATTTTATAAAATTATATAAAGAAGAATATAAAAATAAACTTGGAGGCTAAAACCTAATAACATTTATTTCTTAACAAACTTATTTTCAATTATATAAAATTATATAAAGAAGAATATAAAAATAAACTTGGAGGCTAAAACCTAATAACATTTATTTCTTAACAAACTTATTTTCAATTATATAAAATTATATAAAGAAGAATATAAAAATAAACTTGGAGGCTAAAACCTAATAACATTTATTTCTTAACAAACTTATTTTCAATTATATAAAATTATATAAAGAAGAATATAAAAATAAACTTGGAGGCTAAAACCTAATAACATTTATTTCTTAACAAACTTATTTTCAATTATATAAAATTATATAAAGAAGAATATATAAAATAAACTTGGAGGCTAAAACCTAATAACATTTATTATCTTAACAAACTTATTTTCAATTATATAAAATTATATAAAGAAGAATATATAAAAATAAACTTGGAGGCTAAAACCTAATAACATTTATTTCTTAACAAACTTATTTTCAATTATATAAAATTATATAAAGAAGAATATAAAAATAAACTTGGAGGCTAAAACCTAATAACATTTATTTTCTTAACAAACTTATTTTCAATTATATAAAATTATATAAAGAAGAATATATAAAAATAAACTTGGAGGCTAAAACCTAATAACATTTATTATCTTAACAAACTTATTTTCAATTATATAAAATTATATAAAGAAGAATATAAAAATAAACTTGGAGGCTAAAACCTAATAACATTTATTTCTTAACAAACTTATTTTCAATTATATAAAATTATATAAAGAAGAATATAAAAATAAACTTGGAGGCTAAAACCTAATAACATTTATTTTCTTAACAAACTTATTTTCAATTATATAAAATTATATAAAGAAGAATATAAAAATAAACTTGGAGGCTAAAACCTAATAACATTTATTTCTTAACAAACTTATTTTCAATTATATAAAATTATATAAAGAAGAATATAAAAATAAACTTGGAGGCTAAAACCTAATAACATTTATTTTCTTAACAAACTTATTTTCAATTATATAAAATTATATAAAGAAGAATATAAAAATAAACTTGGAGGCTAAAACCTAATAACATTTATTTTCTTAACAAACTTATTTTCAATTATATAAAATTATATAAAGAAGAATATATAAAAATAAACTTGGAGGCTAAAACCTAATAACATTTATTATCTTAACAAACTTATTTTCAATTATATAAAATTATATAAAGAAGAATATAAAAATAAACTTGGAGGCTAAAACCTAATAACATTTATTTTCTTAACAAACTTATTTTCAATTATATAAAATTATATAAAGAAGAATATATAAAAATAAACTTGGAGGCTAAAACCTAATAACATTTATTATCTTAACAAACTTATTTTCAATTATATAAAATTATATAAAGAAGAATATAAAAATAAACTTGGAGGCTAAAACCTAATAACATTTATTTCTTAACAAACTTATTTTCAATTATATAAAATTATATAAAGAAGAATATAAAAATAAACTTGGAGGCTAAAACCTAATAACATTTATTTTCTTAACAAACTTATTTTCAATTATATAAAATTATATAAAGAAGAATATAAAAATAAACTTGGAGGCTAAAACCTAATAACATTTATTTCTTAACAAACTTATTTTCAATTATATAAAATTATATAAAGAAGAATATAAAAATAAACTTGGAGGCTAAAACCTAATAACATTTATTTTCTTAACAAACTTATTTTCAATTATATAAAATTATATAAAGAAGAATATATAAAAATAAACTTGGAGGCTAAAACCTAATAACATTTATTATCTTAACAAACTTATTTTCAATTATATAAAATTATATAAAGAAGAATATAAAAATAAACTTGGAGGCTAAAACCTAATAACATTTATTTCTTAACAAACTTATTTTCAATTATATAAAATTATATAAAGAAGAATATAAAAATAAACTTGGAGGCTAAAACCTAATAACATTTATTTTCTTAACAAACTTATTTTCAATTATATAAAATTATATAAAGAAGAATATATAAAAATAAACTTGGAGGCTAAAACCTAATAACATTTATTATCTTAACAAACTTATTTTCAATTATATAAAATTATATAAAGAAGAATATAAAAATAAACTTGGAGGCTAAAACCTAATAACATTTATTTCTTAACAAACTTATTTTCAATTATATAAAATTATATAAAGAAGAATATAAAAATAAACTTGGAGGCTAAAACCTAATAACATTTATTTTCTTAACAAACTTATTTTCAATTATATAAAATTATATAAAGAAGAATATAAAAATAAACTTGGAGGCTAAAACCTAATAACATTTATTTCTTAACAAACTTATTTTCAATTATATAAAATTATATAAAGAAGAATATAAAAATAAACTTGGAGGCTAAAACCTAATAACATTTATTTTCTTAACAAACTTATTTTCAATTATATAAAATTATATAAAGAAGAATATATAAAAATAAACTTGGAGGCTAAAACCTAATAACATTTATTATCTTAACAAACTTATTTTCAATTATATAAAATTATATAAAGAAGAATATAAAAATAAACTTGGAGGCTAAAACCTAATAACATTTATTTCTTAACAAACTTATTTTCAATTATATAAAATTATATAAAGAAGAATATAACAATAAACTTGGAGGCTAAAACCTAATAACATTTATTTTCTTAACAAACTTATTTTCAATTATATAAAATTATATAAAGAAGAATATAACAATAAACTTGGAGGCTAAAACCTAATAACATTTATTTTCTTAACAAACATATTTTCAATTATATAAAATTATATAAAGAAGAATATAACAATAAACTTGGAGGCTAAAACCTAATAACATTTATTTCTTAACAAACTTATTTTCAATTATATAAAATTATATAAAGAAGAATATAAAAATAAACTTGGAGGCTAAAACCTAATAACATTTATTTCTTAACAAACTTATTTTCAATTATATAAAATTATATAAAGAAGAATATAAAAATAAACTTGGAGGCTAAAACCTAATAACATTTATTTTCTTAACAAACTTATTTTCAATTATATAAAATTATATAAAGAAGAATATAAAAATAAACTTGGAGGCTAAAACCTAATAACATTTATTTTCTTAACAAACATATTTTCAATTATATAAAATTATATAAAGAAGAATATAAAAATAAACTTGGAGGCTAAAACCTAATAACATTTATTTTCTTAACAAACTTATTTTCAATTATATAAAATTATATAAAGAAGAATATAAAAATAAACTTGGAGGCTAAAACCTAATAACATTTATTATCTTAACAAACTTATTTTCAATTATATAAAATTATATAAAGAAGAATATAAAAATAAACTTGGAGGCTAAAACCTAATAACATTTATTTCTTAACAAACTTATTTTCAATTATATAAAATTATATAAAGAAGAATATAAAAATAAACTTGGAGGCTAAAACCTAATAACATTTATTTTCTTAACAAACTTATTTTCAATTATATAAAATTATATAAAGAAGAATATATAAAAATAAACTTGGAGGCTAAAACCTAATAACATTTATTATCTTAACAAACTTATTTTCAATTATATAAAATTATATAAAGAAGAATATAAAAATAAACTTGGAGGCTAAAACCTAATAACATTTATTTCTTAACAAACTTATTTTCAATTATATAAAATTATATAAAGAAGAATATAACAATAAACTTGGAGGCTAAAACCTAATAACATTTATTTTCTTAACAAACTTATTTTCAATTATATAAAATTATATAAAGAAGAATATAACAATAAACTTGGAGGCTAAAACCTAATAACATTTATTTTCTTAACAAACATATTTTCAATTATATAAAATTATATAAAGAAGAATATAACAATAAACTTGGAGGCTAAAACCTAATAACATTTATTTTCTTAACAAACTTATTTTCAATTATATAAAATTATATAAAGAAGAATATATAAAAATAAACTTGGAGGCTAAAACCTAATAACATTTATTATCTTAACAAACTTATTTTCAATTATATAAAATTATATAAAGAAGAATATAAAAATAAACTTGGAGGCTAAAACCTAATAACATTTATTTCTTAACAAACTTATTTTCAATTATATAAAATTATATAAAGAAGAATATAACAATAAACTTGGAGGCTAAAACCTAATAACATTTATTTTCTTAACAAACTTATTTTCAATTATATAAAATTATATAAAGAAGAATATAACAATAAACTTGGAGGCTAAAACCTAATAACATTTATTTTCTTAACAAACATATTTTCAATTATATAAAATTATATAAAGAAGAATATAAAAATAAACTTGGAGGCTAAAACCTAATAACATTTATTTCTTAACAAACTTATTTTCAATTATATAAAATTATATAAAGAAGAATATAACAATAAACTTGGAGGCTAAAACCTAATAACATTTATTTCTTAACAAACTTATTTTCAATTATATAAAATTATATAAAGAAGAATATAACAATAAACTTGGAGGCTAAAACCTAATAACATTTATTTCTTAACAAACTTATTTTCAATTATATAAAATTATATAAAGAAGAATATAACAATAAACTTGGAGGCTAAAACCTAATAACATTTATTTTCTTAACAAACATATTTTCAATTATATAAAATTATATAAAGAAGAATATAAAAATAAACTTGGAGGCTAAAACCTAATAACATTTATTTTCTTAACAAACATATTTTCAATTATATAAAATTATATAAAGAAGAATATAAAAATAAACTTGGAGGCTAAAACCTAATAACATTTATTTTCTTAACAAACTTATTTTCAATTATATAAAATTATATAAAGAAGAATATAAAAATAAACTTGGAGGCTAAAACCTAATAACATTTATTATCTTAACAAACTTATTTTCAATTATATAAAATTATATAAAGAAGAATATAAAAATAAACTTGGAGGCTAAAACCTAATAACATTTATTTTCTTAACAAACTTATTTTCAATTATATAAAATTATATAAAGAAGAATATATAAAAATAAACTTGGAGGCTAAAACCTAATAACATTTATTATCTTAACAAACTTATTTTCAATTATATAAAATTATATAAAGAAGAATATAAAAATAAACTTGGAGGCTAAAACCTAATAACATTTATTTCTTAACAAACTTATTTTCAATTATATAAAATTATATAAAGAAGAATATAACAATAAACTTGGAGGCTAAAACCTAATAACATTTATTTTCTTAACAAACTTATTTTCAATTATATAAAATTATATAAAGAAGAATATAACAATAAACTTGGAGGCTAAAACCTAATAACATTTATTTTCTTAACAAACATATTTTCAATTATATAAAATTATATAAAGAAGAATATAACAATAAACTTGGAGGCTAAAACCTAATAACATTTATTTTCTTAACAAACTTATTTTCAATTATATAAAATTATATAAAGAAGAATATAAAAATAAACTTGGAGGCTAAAACCTAATAACATTTATTTCTTAACAAACTTATTTTCAATTTTATAAAATTATATAAAGAAGAATATAAAAATAAACTTGGAGGCTAAAACCTAATAACATTTATTTTCTTAACAAACTTATTTTCAATTTTATAAAATTATATAAAGAAGAATATAAAAATAAACTTGGAGGCTAAAACCTAATAACATTTATTTTCTTAACAAACTTATTTTCAATTATATAAAATTATATAAAGAAGAATATAAAAATAAACTTGGAGGCTAAAACCTAATAACATTTATTATCTTAACAAACTTATTTTCAATTATATAAAATTATATAAAGAAGAATATAAAAATAAACTTGGAGGCTAAAACCTAATAACATTTATTTTCTTAACAAACTTATTTTCAATTTTATAAAATTATATAAAGAAGAATATAAAAATAAACTTGGAGGCTAAAACCTAATAACATTTATTTTCTTAACAAACTTATTTTCAATTATATAAAATTATATAAAGAAGAATATAAAAATAAACTTGGAGGCTAAAACCTAATAACATTTATTTTCTTAACAAACATATTTTCAATTATATAAAATTATATAAAGAAGAATATAAAAATAAACTTGGAGGCTAAAACCTAATAACATTTATTTTCTTAACAAACTTATTTTCAATTATATAAAATTATATAAAGAAGAATATAAAAATAAACTTGGAGGCTAAAACCTAATAACATTTATTATCTTAACAAACTTATTTTCAATTATATAAAATTATATAAAGAAGAATATAAAAATAAACTTGGAGGCTAAAACCTAATAACATTTATTTTCTTAACAAACTTATTTTCAATTATATAAAATTATATAAAGAAGAATATAAAAAATAAACTTGGAGGCTAAAACCTAATAACATTTATTTTCTTAACAAACATATTTTCAATTATATAAAATTATATAAAGAAGAATATAACAATAAACTTGGAGGCTAAAACCTAATAACATTTATTTTCTTAACAAACATATTTTCAATTATATAAAATTATATAAAGAAGAATATAAAAATAAACTTGGAGGCTAAAACCTAATAACATTTATTATCTTAACAAACTTATTTTCAATTATATAAAATTATATAAAGAAGAATATAAAAATAAACTTGGAGGCTAAAACCTAATAACATTTATTTCTTAACAAACTTATTTTCAATTTTATAAAATTATATAAAGAAGAATATAAAAATAAACTTGGAGGCTAAAACCTAATAACATTTATTTTCTTAACAAACTTATTTTCAATTTTATAAAATTATATAAAGAAGAATATAAAAATAAACTTGGAGGCTAAAACCTAATAACATTTATTTTCTTAACAAACTTATTTTCAATTATATAAAATTATATAAAGAAGAATATAAAAATAAACTTGGAGGCTAAAACCTAATAACATTTATTTTCTTAACAAACATATTTTCAATTATATAAAATTATATAAAGAAGAATATAAAAATAAACTTGGAGGCTAAAACCTAATAACATTTATTTTCTTAACAAACTTATTTTCAATTTTATAAAATTATATAAAGAAGAATATAAAAATAAACTTGGAGGCTAAAACCTAATAACATTTATTTTCTTAACAAACATATTTTCAATTATATAAAATTATATAAAGAAGAATATAAAAATAAACTTGGAGGCTAAAACCTAATAACATTTATTTTCTTAACAAACTTATTTTCAATTTTATAAAATTATATAAAGAAGAATATAAAAATAAACTTGGAGGCTAAAACCTAATAACATTTATTTTCTTAACAAACTTATTTTCAATTATATAAAATTATATAAAGAAGAATATAAAAATAAACTTGGAGGCTAAAACCTAATAACATTTATTTTCTTAACAAACATATTTTCAATTATATAAAATTATATAAAGAAGAATATAAAAATAAACTTGGAGGCTAAAACCTAATAACATTTATTTTCTTAACAAACATATTTTCAATTATATAAAATTATATAAAGAAGAATATAAAAATAAACTTGGAGGCTAAAACCTAATAACATTTATTTTCTTAACAAACTTATTTTCAATTATATAAAATTATATAAAGAAGAATATAAAAATAAACTTGGAGGCTAAAACCTAATAACATTTATTTTCTTAACAAACATATTTTCAATTATATAAAATTATATAAAGAAGAATATAAAAATAAACTTGGAGGCTAAAACCTAATAACATTTATTATCTTAACAAACTTATTTTCAATTATATAAAATTATATAAAGAAGAATATAAAAATAAACTTGGAGGCTAAAACCTAATAACATTTATTTTCTTAACAAACATATTTTCAATTATATAAAATTATATAAAGAAGAATATAAAAATAAACTTGGAGGCTAAAACCTAATAACATTTATTTTCTTAACAAACTTATTTTCAATTATATAAAATTATATAAAGAAGAATATAAAAATAAACTTGGAGGCTAAAACCTAATAACATTTATTTTCTTAACAAACATATTTTCAATTATATAAAATTATATAAAGAAGAATATAAAAATAAACTTGGAGGCTAAAACCTAATAACATTTATTTTCTTAACAAACTTATTTTCAATTATATAAAATTATATAAAGAAGAATATAAAAATAAACTTGGAGGCTAAAACCTAATAACATTTATTATCTTAACAAACTTATTTTCAATTATATAAAATTATATAAAGAAGAATATAAAAATAAACTTGGAGGCTAAAACCTAATAACATTTATTTTCTTAACAAACTTATTTTCAATTTTATAAAATTATATAAAGAAGAATATAAAAATAAACTTGGAGGCTAAAACCTAATAACATTTATTTTCTTAACAAACTTATTTTCAATTTTATAAAATTATATAAAGAAGAATATAAAAATAAACTTGGAGGCTAAAACCTAATAACATTTATTTCTTAAATTTTCAATTATATAAAATTATATAAAGAAGAATATAAAAATAAACTTGGAGGCTAAAACCTAATAACATTTATTTTCTTAACAAACTTATTTTCAATTATATAAAATTATATAAAGAAGAATATAAAAATAAACTTGGAGGCTAAAACCTAATAACATTTATTTTCTTAACAAACTTATTTTCAATTATATAAAATTATATAAAGAAGAATATAAAAATAAACTTGGAGGCTAAAACCTAATAACATTTATTTTCTTAACAAACTTATTTTCAATTTTATAAAATTATATAAAGAAGAATATAAAAATAAACTTGGAGGCTAAAACCTAATAACATTTATTTTCTTAACAAACTTATTTTCAATTTTATAAAATTATATAAAGAAGAATATAAAAATAAACTTGGAGGCTAAAACCTAATAACATTTATTTTCTTAACAAACTTATTTTCAATTATATAAAATTATATAAAGAAGAATATAAAAATAAACTTGGAGGCTAAAACCTAATAACATTTATTATCTTAACAAACTTATTTTCAATTATATAAAATTATATAAAGAAGAATATAAAAATAAACTTGGAGGCTAAAACCTAATAACATTTATTTTCTTAACAAACTTATTTTCAATTTTATAAAATTATATAAAGAAGAATATAAAAATAAACTTGGAGGCTAAAACCTAATAACATTTATTTTCTTAACAAACTTATTTTCAATTTTATAAAATTATATAAAGAAGAATATAAAAATAAACTTGGAGGCTAAAACCTAATAACATTTATTTTCTTAACAAACTTATTTTCAATTATATAAAATTATATAAAGAAGAATATAAAAATAAACTTGGAGGCTAAAACCTAATAACATTTATTTTCTTAACAAACTTATTTTCAATTATATAAAATTATATAAAGAAGAATATAAAAATAAACTTGGAGGCTAAAACCTAATAACATTTATTTTCTTAACAAACTTATTTTCAATTATATAAAATTATATAAAGAAGAATATAAAAATAAACTTGGAGGCTAAAACCTAATAACATTTATTTTCTTAACAAACTTATTTTCAATTTTATAAAATTATATAAAGAAGAATATAAAAATAAACTTGGAGGCTAAAACCTAATAACATTTATTTTCTTAACAAACTTATTTTCAATTTTATAAAATTATATAAAGAAGAATATAAAAATAAACTTGGAGGCTAAAACCTAATAACATTTATTTTCTTAACAAACTTATTTTCAATTATATAAAATTATATAAAGAAGAATATAAAAATAAACTTGGAGGCTAAAACCTAATAACATTTATTTTCTTAACAAACTTATTTTCAATTATATAAAATTATATAAAGAAGAATATAAAAATAAACTTGGAGGCTAAAACCTAATAACATTTATTTTCTTAACAAACTTATTTTCAATTTTATAAAATTATATAAAGAAGAATATAAAAATAAACTTGGAGGCTAAAACCTAATAACATTTATTTTCTTAACAAACTTATTTTCAATTTTATAAAATTATATAAAGAAGAATATAAAAATAAACTTGGAGGCTAAAACCTAATAACATTTATTTTCTTAACAAACTTATTTTCAATTATATAAAATTATATAAAGAAGAATATAAAAATAAACTTGGAGGCTAAAACCTAATAACATTTATTTTCTTAACAAACTTATTTTCAATTATATAAAATTATATAAAGAAGAATATAAAAATAAACTTGGAGGCTAAAACCTAATAACATTTATTATCTTAACAAACTTATTTTCAATTATATAAAATTATATAAAGAAGAATATAAAAATAAACTTGGAGGCTAAAACCTAATAACATTTATTTTCTTAACAAACTTATTTTCAATTTTATAAAATTATATAAAGAAGAATATAAAAATAAACTTGGAGGCTAAAACCTAATAACATTTATTTTCTTAACAAACTTATTTTCAATTATATAAAATTATATAAAGAAGAATATAAAAATAAACTTGGAGGCTAAAACCTAATAACATTTATTTTCTTAACAAACTTATTTTCAATTATATAAAATTATATAAAGAAGAATATAAAAATAAACTTGGAGGCTAAAACCTAATAACATTTATTTTCTTAACAAACTTATTTTCAATTATATAAAATTATATAAAGAAGAATATAAAAATAAACTTGGAGGCTAAAACCTAATAACATTTATTTTCTTAACAAACTTATTTTCAATTATATAAAATTATATAAAGAAGAATATAAAAATAAACTTGGAGGCTAAAACCTAATAACATTTATTTTCTTAACAAACTTATTTTCAATTTTATAAAATTATATAAAGAAGAATATAAAAATAAACTTGGAGGCTAAAACCTAATAACATTTATTTTCTTAACAAACTTATTTTCAATTATATAAAATTATATAAAGAAGAATATAAAAATAAACTTGGAGGCTAAAACCTAATAACATTTATTTTCTTAACAAACTTATTTTCAATTATATAAAATTATATAAAGAAGAATATAAAAATAAACTTGGAGGCTAAAACCTAATAACATTTATTATCTTAACAAACTTATTTTCAATTATATAAAATTATATAAAGAAGAATATAAAAATAAACTTGGAGGCTAAAACCTAATAACATTTATTTTCTTAACAAACTTATTTTCAATTTTATAAAATTATATAAAGAAGAATATAAAAATAAACTTGGAGGCTAAAACCTAATAACATTTATTTTCTTAACAAACTTATTTTCAATTTTATAAAATTATATAAAGAAGAATATAAAAATAAACTTGGAGGCTAAAACCTAATAACATTTATTTTCTTAACAAACTTATTTTCAATTATATAAAATTATATAAAGAAGAATATAAAAATAAACTTGGAGGCTAAAACCTAATAACATTTATTTTCTTAACAAACTTATTTTCAATTATATAAAATTATATAAAGAAGAATATAAAAATAAACTTGGAGGCTAAAACCTAATAACATTTATTTTCTTAACAAACTTATTTTCAATTATATAAAATTATATAAAGAAGAATATAAAAATAAACTTGGAGGCTAAAACCTAATAACATTTATTTTCTTAACAAACTTATTTTCAATTTTATAAAATTATATAAAGAAGAATATAAAAATAAACTTGGAGGCTAAAACCTAATAACATTTATTTTCTTAACAAACTTATTTTCAATTATATAAAATTATATAAAGAAGAATATAAAAATAAACTTGGAGGCTAAAACCTAATAACATTTATTTTCTTAACAAACTTATTTTCAATTATATAAAATTATATAAAGAAGAATATAAAAATAAACTTGGAGGCTAAAACCTAATAACATTTATTTTCTTAACAAACTTATTTTCAATTATATAAAATTATATAAAGAAGAATATAAAAATAAACTTGGAGGCTAAAACCTAATAACATTTATTTTCTTAACAAACTTATTTTCAATTATATAAAATTATATAAAGAAGAATATAAAAATAAACTTGGAGGCTAAAACCTAATAACATTTATTTTCTTAACAAACTTATTTTCAATTATATAAAATTATATAAAGAAGAATATAAAAATAAACTTGGAGGCTAAAACCTAATAACATTTATTTTCTTAACAAACTTATTTTCAATTATATAAAATTATATAAAGAAGAATATAAAAATAAACTTGGAGGCTAAAACCTAATAACATTTATT